>VDFB02344534.1:0-34927 GCA_007258455.2 Sequoia sempervirens | reverse complement strand
ATATATACATATATATATATATATATATCAAATTAAATATATAAAAAAATGTAGAAATATATGTATATTAGATTATATATTTCTAATTTATATAAACCTAACACTTCCCTACCATCAAATACTTTCACCTTGCTCTATCAGTGTCCTTGCATTAGGTTAATATCCAAGTCAATGGCATGTAGTAGACATAAAAATTGGTCGGTGACTCGTGTTGAAGTAGACATATATGTGGCATGTAATGCACATAATTATCATGTGAAAATCTAAGGAAAACACATCAAAACACTCTTTCCCTATGTAGTGCATGCAGTCATAAGTGTTATGAAATCCATGGAAAATACCATGACTTGTAATTTCTTGGAAAATGCCATAAATTTTAAAATCATGGCAAATAGCATGAATTTTATAACACTTCGCTGCATTCTTTCCAAGCCAAAATAGCACCTCTATTTCTTCATCCTAGCAAACTTAGATGCAATATGTGTTAATATTTTTACCTTTCTCCTAGCATTTTGTATGTTCAACAATTGGTTTCAGTTGGTGTCAAGGGTTTCACTGTAATGATTTCCTTTAAGGTGTTGTCAGTTTTATTTTAGAATGCATATATTTTGAATGAAAGTTATATACATGTGTGTGTGTATATATATAGAGAGAGAAAAAAACATATATACATATACATATGTATAGTTATAAATACAAATACACATATGCATACATACATATATAGCTATTTATGTACATGCACATATATACATACACATCCTGAGTGTAAGGGTGTAGTCCTAAAGCCTTCTACAATCATGCTTGTTTATTTTTTGGATTTTCAAACTCATATTTATGCTACAATAACAATTTATGCTATATTTAATGTCTACATAGGTAAATGGAAATTCATGGCACTTCCTAGAAGACCAAAAAGGGTTGTAGGAAGAGGACCATGCACGAGTAGAGTCACTCGTGGGGTACACTTCATTGAACCAGAGTTTGTTGAGGAAATAAATGCAATTCCCATTGAACAAGATGTTCCTAACTCTGTGGATGAAGCCACCAATACATTTGAAGTTGAATCAGATGTTCAGTGAAATGTTCAACCTATTGTGCAACTGCTCTCACCTATACCCATTAGGAAGTGGACATATGCTGATATGGAAGGAGCAGTTAAAAATGTTGAAGAACATGACATGTCAATTAGGGAAACAACAATCAAGTGGGGTATGCCACCTAGCAGTTTGAGTGTGTGGCTATTAGGATTTTCGACCACCAAAAGGAGGGGTCCACGTACCATTTTATCTTAGGAGGATGAGACTAAAGTTATCCAATGGTGCAAGGACATGACAGAATTGGGCATAGACTGCAGGTAAATTAGCTACAAGCTATAGTTTCCCAAACAACTGGAAGTCAACCCAATCCATTTACAAATGGGGTCCTCAAGAGGTCATGGTGGGTAGGATTTCGAAGAAGGAACCCAACTTTTACAATCAGAGCAACTGAAGGAGTGTACAATGACATAGAGATTATGGTTCGTCCTTCCATCATGCAAGCATTCTATGACAACCTTGAGAATATGATCAACCTTAACCACTATGGAGCAATCCAAATTTGGAACTATAATGAGACTGGTATTTAGGATGATAGGAACTATGATATGAGAGTTATTACCAAATTGGGTGCAAAATGTGTAACACATTTGGTATCAAAAAGTAAAGAGTGGATCATAGTGCTGACTTGTGTAAGTGTGTCTGGGTTAAGTATTCATGGGTTCTACTTGTTTAAATCAAAGAGGGACATGCAAAACTATATCATAAATTGTGAGATAGGGGCATTAATGGCAATCCAAGAACATGTTGGGATGACAAAAGAACTATTTGTCAAATGGTTAGACCATTTTGTATGTAATATCCTTGGTGGGGTTTCATCGAAAAATAGGGCCCTTCTCATTTTTGACAGTCATGGTAATCATGTTGCTTTCAGGACCATAGAAGAAGCAATAAAATAAGGAATAGACCTACTAACATTGTTTGCTCATACCAGTCACAAGTTGCAACCATTGGATGTTAGCATTTTTTCTCCATTCAAGGCTTATTTCAAGGAGCAAAGAACCATGTGGCAAGCAAACAACCCACAAATCTATATCAGATGTGAAGAGTTGGAAACTCTTGCATGCTAAGCTTTCAAAAAATTGTTGAAACCAAGCAACATTCTTAGTGGGTTCCATAGAATAGGAATTTGGCCACTTAATTGGTCAACCCTTGATAGGGACATGGGTCCAAGTGAGGGCTATGTTGTTGAAGAGGATGTAGCAACCCCTAGAATAGAAGATGATGTTGTCATGATGGAGGATAATCAACAATTTATTGCAGTAGAGGCCTACTTGTGTCTATTTAGTTATAATGAGGATCAAATAGATGGTTTTGTGTGAGAATACGATGCAAGGAATGTGGCAAGTGATGTTGTAGCAGAATGAAATGAGGGTGTTGAGACTATAGCACATAGTCATAGTTTTCCAACACAAATCCAACTAGAAATCCAACTAGTTATTGTAGCATGCAATGAAGTTAAGGAAACTACATCAGTAGGCTTGAGTTTTCCAATTCAAGTAAGCCAACTAGAATGGATGCATGAGGCAGCCACAAACCTTTGAGTGCAATTAAATCCTATTGAGGAAGAATTCAGCCTTTCTATGTCCTCCCCACCACACATTGATCTAGTTGAAGTAATCCATTACTTCACTTCTACAAGGAATTGGGAAGAGCATGTTGATGCAATTAGTGAGGAAGAAGCTGAGTTTGTGCCATGCAACCCACATGATGGACAACAAACAACAAGACCAACTAGGAAATTCTTGAGACTTCCAATGTAGAGGGTGCAAGGAACATCACAGGGAGGTCATTTAGCAATGCTTTGCCTTAGTAGTCATTCACAAGTAATAACTTTTGACACCTTCATTGAAATGTACAATGAACAAGAGGCACAAAAGAAAAGGCATGAGGAGTTGTAGCAGCATAAGAAGGAGAAGATGATGCAAAGAAAGGTAGAACATAAAGTGGAAGCAATGAAGGCTGAGAAGCAAGAAAGGAAACTGATAGAAGATGAGGAGAACATGATTAGAATGCAAGAGAAAGCAATTAGACAGGAGCAGGAAAAGGCTGAATGACTACGAAAGGTAGTTGATAATGAAGATAAACAAGCATAGATTAAAACATAAGTCTACAGTGGGGAATCCTATACCCCTCAACACCCTATTGTGCTTGATATGATGAACATATTGTGACAAACATTTATAGCTATTAACAATATGCAACTTGGGAGTGTCTCCCAACAAATGGGACTGGCTATAGATGCAAGCCAAGCATTGGTTGCTTAAATAGCAACATGCCTTCAAACCTCTATTAACCAAGTATCACCTCTTACAAGTGGACTAGACTCGGCTATTGGTGGATATCTGACTCCACCTCCTTTTACTAGCAATATGGAGAACTTATAATGTTCATATTAAATTTCTTTTTTGATTGATGTAGTAGTTTATTTTGGTGAATTTATTTGCATAATAGATCTATTTATCTACTTCAAGTTATAATTGTGATATGATTATAACATGCAATAATTACCCTATTATTATGTTTGGAGCCTCACATAAGTTTAAGGTGAGAAGAAATTGAATACAAGCTTTCAATAATATGTTCATATGTTTCAAGTATGGTTCAACCATGTTTTTTCTATGGTACCACCCAACCAATGATTGCAGTTTGATTAAAAATATAACTATGATATGATTATAAAATGTCTTAATGTTGCTATTGTTATTTATTGGAACCTCAAATTTGTATCTCTTATATGTTTAATGAGGGTTTTAGCCAATGTATTTTTTGTGGTATCACTAATTACACTATTTTTTAGTGTTTGTTAATAATAATAATAATAATAATAAAATTGATTGCAAATACAATTTGTAGACAATGATATATTCTTTGTAGACAATGATATATTCTTATCAGATTGTATGTGTATATATATACATACAATTTGAGACTCAAATATCATTTTCTACAAATTGTAATCATTGTATTTGTAGACAATGATATATTCTTATCAAATTGTGTATATATATAATCTCATTAATTATCACTATCAAAATTTAACAAAATTATAGATTAATTATGAGACTAATTATAATTATAGTTATAATTATAATTATAATTATAGTTATAATTATAATTATAATTATATATATAGCTATATATGTACATACTTATATGCATAACAATATATATGTGTGCACATATATCCTATATATATGTATATAAATACATATATATAATTAATTTAATGCTAACTAATCTCATAATTAATCTATACTATTACTCAATTCATTTATTTTTCAGTCATATATATAAAAACACATATATTTTAGTACTACTAGGTCATTTCCAAAGTAAATTCAATGAATTTACCTATCATTGATGCATAATGTCTTCTATTGATTGCGGAGAAGTCCTCACATTCCTACCATTAAGAGTCCAATGTAATTAAATATATTCATCCAATAAAATAAGCATTTTTAAGAACAAAGTATTTATGAACACAATATAATATAACATATAAACATATCATAAAGAATTTAGATAAAAATGTCCTTATATAGTTTAATGTGTTAACAAACACCACTTCATTGGTATGTTGATAATCCACATACTTGGTTCACCTCTCGACGCTTCTTCTTTCCTACAAAATAATTGTAATAAATGGGGGTAGTACTACTAAAATTCCCACATCAAATCATCCTTACAATATTGCATGCACAACAATAAGAGTTTTAATTGGAGCATTATATATAGTTCAAAAGCTCTAAAAAAGATAATACTGCTATTATTATCTTTGATGTATGATGTATGCAAGTGATAAAAATGTAACTGTAATATGATTAAATAATGGATAATGCTAATTTGAATAGCTAACTAAAAACTAAATAATTTGCATGCCTCAAATTAATGTAAACACTGAGTCTATAAATATAAAATAATATATTGAATAATGAAAAAAAGAACATAAATATAAAATTGCATACTGATAAATTAAAACATGAATTTAGTTATTTTGGGTGTACCAACCTAAATAAGCTCCCTTTTAAGAGGAATGTGCATAGGTTGCCATAGTAAGCTCTAAATTTTGCAAACAATATTTAGCGAAAGAAGAGGAGAATTTGTAATGAAAATGACCCTGGAAATTCCCTCTTATAAAATCATTCGAATGTGTAAATTGAATTTTCATGGGAAACAATATGTCATTTCATTTTGCAGTGGCCATTTATGCCTGATTTCTACCATGGATTTTAGGAAAATAAATTATATTTAGTTTAATTGACAAAATTGGTGGCTTACATAAATTTAGTCATATATATGCATTATAATTTTGTTTGTTTTATTATATGTACCAGATTGAATTTTTTAGAGGATATTCAATGAAAGCATAGGAGAATTCATAATGAAATTGACACTAGAAATTCCCTCTTATAAAATCATTCGAATTTGTAAATTGAATGCATTGAATTGTGTTGATTGATTTTCAAATTTAAATTTTCCTTAGAAATAATCGGTCATTTCATATTGTAGTTTCCATTTATGTCTAACTTTAATGGTGCCTTGAATGAAAAATAGTCTATTTCTAATTATCAATAAACCTAGTTCAACTTGCATTTGTATGTGGGCCTATTTATTTTTACATGTGGGTCCACTAGGAGGTGGTTGTTTTAATCTCAATCTGACCACATTACCATGTTAACCACGTGCCACATATGCATTCAACAAACCACACTTATGGGTTTACCTAACCACATGTTGTCAGGCATCTTTAATCCCTAAAATCATCATCTCCCACAGTTTTCTTCCTCATTTTCACCTCTATTATCCTTCATCCCACTTAATATATATAGGCCCATATATATTACAAATATATATAATCTGATATACATGTATATCTATATAAGATTATATGAATTATATACATACATACATACATACATACATACATATATGCATATATATATACATATATATATATATGTATATGCATATATATATATATGCATATATATATATATATATATATGTATATGTATATATATATGTATATATGTATGTATGTATGTATATATATATATATATAATCCATATAATCTTATATATATATATATATATATATTGTTGTGTAGGTTTCACACACACACCCCACTGAAAGCAGGGACCCTCTTTTTCTTTTGTTGCACTTTTGTGTTGACATTTCATAGGGTCTTGATTTCATCCCCTTAAGGGATAAGTTCCTTGTTTTGACTCTTGATTCACCCATATGTGCATTGATAAGCTTGCCTTTGAAATGCTTTCTTGCAATTTGAAGTCACAATTCAACCCTTAGAAGTTTAGCTCTAGGTCCAAGTTGTCAAAATATAGCAAAAATGGCTAAGTATGGGGCACTTTCGGACAATCCAAGCAAGCTCGGATTACTCGAACTGTAATCCGATTGAATAATCCAAGTTACCTCAAACTATCCAAAATCTGCCTTGGTATCACATTCTTGAAAAATCTGCCCTCTAGTCATGTTTATGAAAATCACAAAATGTCTTGTCATTCATTAATGAAGGTCATTAATGGTGCTAAATCAGTTTTATATTTGATTTCATCCTTCATTTTTCTCATTTGTATTCAAAAGAGAGTTGAGGATCATTCAGGCATTCTTCATTGCACATCAATTTATCCTTTTCTCAAGGGATCTCTTGCTTGAGTTGTGGTTGGTATTGGATTTTATTGTCTCCTCATTGGTTCCTTTCATGTGTGTTTTCCAGGGTTTCATGTTAAAGGTATGAAATTTCATTTTCTTTGTCACTTTGATCTCATTCTGCTCTTATTCTTGTGTCCACTGGTTTATGAGTAGATTTGATTCATTTTAAGGTTGCAAGGGCCCATTTCTGGCATTGATTATTGTTTATTGGGTATAGTTAGGGTTTATTGTCATATCATATATTTTCTAGGGCATGAGAGTTGGGTGTTTTAGGGTTTCCTTTTCAATAATTTTGAAGAATACATGTTTGGGGATTCATTTTGTTTGAAGTTTTGAATGTTGAATTCGAGAAGGAAAGTGAATGCCCCTCTTTATCTCATCATGCTCAAACCTTAGGAGAGAAATTTGAGTTGGTGGGTTAAATATGAGTGGTCAGATCTGAATCGTGACATCATTGTGTAAACTGAGATAATGATAGCATGAAAATTTCTTGAAATATTGATTTGATTGGAGAAATTGGTTGGATCCCATGAATTTAGCTTAAATTTTGTCAAAACTTAGCAATTTTCATGCCCTAGTAAAATCTTAGTGAATCCTAGCTCAAATGGATTAGTTGAGCCTTAATTCGCTCAGATAATCTGAAGGGAGCTCAGATTAGCTGAAATTATTTTACTTTTGCAAAATGAATAATGACCTCGACCTAGGTTCAAAAATTTCTAGCTCCTTAGGATTTTCTAAATTTTGAATAATTCTATGTGGACCATAATATCTAACTACTTCTAAAATTCATCCTTCATGCTCACACTTGGATTTCATGATGAATTTAAGGCTTAAAGGGGACTTGTGCATCAATGATTTAATGCTTTACAATCTCATGTATTTCAACTCATAAGCTAAGGTGATCATTTTATGTTTGAAAGGATGAATTTAGATAATCCTAGCTCAGATGGATTACCTGAGCCTTAATCCACTCAGAGAATCTAAGCAGGGTTGGGTTTTTTGAGTTTCTTGCTTTGACATCAAAATTCAATTTAAAAGATTGGTACTTGATCATGATGATTCCATGTGCTTCAATGATGAAATTAGTTTTGATTGTTATTGCCATGTGTTATGATAATGCTTTCCTCCTGGTACTTTTTTTTTTTTGTTAATAGATGTAGGCAAAAGAAAGTCAAGATAAGACAACCAAGAACAAGGCTGCTCTGGCATAGGAGGAAGTTAGAAAGAGGCAAGAAAGAATGAAGTATGATTTCAAAGACATCTGGCTTGAGAAAAAGATTTCCTCTACATGGTCAAGCATCACAGACACCAACATGGGCCATATTGAATATGATGACTTCCACCAGAGGATGTTTGGAAAGGCACCTACCAAGCTTTCACAAAAGATCACCCACATAGGACTAGCACAAGTAGTAGGATTTCCACCCACACAATTGTTTCCAAAGATGGTATTAGAGTGTGCAAAGCACTATGATCCTAGGACAAGGATCATTGTTGGGACCCAAGGAAGGGTGATGGAAAATTCGATAGAAAAATCAATTGTAGATATTTTTAACAATGCCTCTCATCACAAGCTAGTTGAAGAGATAAACATTGGGGAGTTTACTAAATTTTATGAGGAAGATCCTAACCAAGCCCTAGACATAATGAACAATGTTTGGATCTTGAAATCAAAACCACATTATTCAAAGTTGCCCAAGCAGTTGCACAAGAGTGATTTCAAGCAAGAATACAATGATATCATAACTCTCCTAGGTCGAGTTATGGGAGTGGAGGAAGCACATATATTCCAACCTTGTATGTTTCACCCCATTACTCAAATTGTGGCCAATAAGCACTATCATTGAGAAATAATTATCAACAAAAACATAGATGCCCAATTGAGGAGTGTACAAGAGACCAATAAGTTCACTATGACTTCATATTTGGTGTATATATTGGCACAAAAGAACAAATACAAAGGTCTCAACTATAAAGGATTCTTGGGGAAGGATAGAATATGGGAGGTATATCCCCAATTGCAATATAAGACATCAAACTATAGAAAGGCCAATGATGCTTTCTTTGTGTACATTCCAAGATTGTTACAAGATTCCCTTCACATAAGAATCTCTTTAGATGCAATGGATTTGAAAAAGAATTATGGTCAGTGGTTTATTCAATTTCAAAGGTTTACATAAATTCGAGTACACTGATCACCCGTTGTGCCTCTCAGACTACCTTGGTATCCCAATAACAAGATCATCCTATTGGAATTGACTAAACAGATGGTTGGCTTCAAGGAGATCTTGTAGAGAGGAAACATAAAGAAGGGATTTGGATTAGAATTCCCATTAAGATTAGGAGTATTGGAGGAATTCCCTTCTATTTAGAGTTCCCAACATTTAGAAAATGAGATGACTCAATTTGAGTTATACTCCCATACTAATAGAAGCAATTTTGATCCTTATGGGAAGGCTACCAAGCAAGCAAATAGAACTTTCAAGCATAAGGATCATATTGAGGATTATTGGGATAATTGTAGAGATGAGTAGGAGGTCATTAGAAGAAAGTTTTCTAGACTACCTTTGAGATTGATTAGATTATACAAAGTTGTAGAAGTACTAGATCAAGTGGAAGATGATGAGGCAGACCTTCTCCAGCATCATGATTATGAGCCATATAGAAACATGCCATTGATTCCAATAAATCGGTCTAAGGAGGAGAAAACTGATTTGAACCAAATCACTAACCCAGTTAAGAAGTATTCTAGATTGTGGGTCAAGCATCAAGTCCTGGAGCTGGAGGCAGATGGTGTTAAGTTCACTTATGACATGATGGTAGAAATAGAATCCCATGATGAAGAATAAGTTGAAGCTAATAAGTAGGAGGGAGTCGTTGAACTCCATAGTGAGGAGGTCCCTCAGGAAGCAATGTCAATCAAAAGAAGAGCTAGGAGCCAAGGGAAAACAAAGAAATCTCCTCAAGAAAATACTCATACTGAAGTAGGAGAAACTTCACAGCCAATGAGGAAGAGAAGAATAATGTCTAAGAGGCAAAAGGTTGCAAAAGCTATTAATAATGAGGCTACCATAGATGCTCCCTTTAATAGAGTTGGAAATTTCAGCAGAGAAGCCCCAATTCTATGTGAGAAGGAAATCTCCCAAGCAAAAGGTTGCTCAAGTAGAACAACAAAAGATAGTACAAGAAGAGCTACATGATGAAGAGACACCTACGAATGATGTTGAAAAGAGAGAAGCTACAAGAAATAATTCTCCCATTCCTTCTCCACAATCACATCAAGATGTGCAAATTGATGAGAGGCACTTCTAGAAGGAAACATATCAAATAATCCTAAACAATTAAATGAGGAAGATGACAACTTCTCTACACTTGACAGTGGAGAGTGGAGGATATTTGTGCAAGGAATGAAGCAATCAACCTCTAGTGTTGAAAGAGAGAATATAGAGTCAGAGGTTGTACAAGGAAAAGTGGCAAAATCTCTTGAGCAAGTGATTATGGATTATCCATAAGGTAATCCATAGAAAGAAGTTGATAAAGAAAAGGATGTTATGGATAGTCCTAATCCAGACAAAGAAGCCAAGAAGACCAACCAGAGGTTGAAAAGAAGGTAGAAGTGAATGTGGTTAAAAATCCTGAAAGGGAGGTAACCACTGAAGCATCCACAACCCCAGAGTGGTTGGAAAAGATAATGAGTAAAAAGGCAATCATTGTGCAAGAAGAAATGCCAAGTTGGGATAAATTGTTGGAACAATTTGGGAAACCCAAGTAAAGGAAAAGAGCCATGACTGTGTCCAAAATCACTAGAGATGAATTCAATAACAAGGTGGTTCATGTAGCAGTCCCTCCTAATAGGTTTAAGGATGAAGTCATGCCTTCAGACTACAAGGTGCAGACAATCAACCTAGGACCTACAAAAAAGATCAAGAGAAAGAAGAATTCCAGGAATCCTCTCAAGTAATCTTGAGGAGATTGGATAAGGAAATAGAAGAGAAGGAGAAGTTGCAGAAACAATTAAATAATGTGTATAATTATGTGCAACATTTGATGAAACCTTTGCAAATAATAGGTAGCGAGGGAATTGTGCCCAAAGGATTGTTGCCTAAAGAGGCAGTTAATGAAATTGAAAGGTTGAAAAATTCAATGCACTCTACACACAGTTGGCTTACGAATGTGAGCAATAGAGGAGATGAGGAAATTGAAAAAATTATAAAAATATACAATAATGCCTCTAATTTCCTTGAGCACACTTCTTAGTTTGTTGTTGATTGCAACAATATTGATGAGTCCACTGCCAATGAATTGAGGAAAATTTTGTAGGTACCAAAAGAAGTCATGGCTAGGTTGGATATCTACTCTAGGGATGAGATTGGAAAGATGAAGGAATGGATAGAAGTCTGAAACTACAGAAAAGAGCTCCTCACTAATGCACTAAAGAAAATAATGAAGCTTCAAGGTAAAATGAAGGAAATCTATAACATTTGCGTCACTTTCTTGGAGATAGTCACTAGAAGAAGGAATTTTGGGAAAAAGAACATGAATGTTAGTAGGTTTTAGGCATGGTGGCATTGATGGTGCTCCAATTTCTAAAGGGAATCTAGAGGGTGCTACAATTTACATTTCAAAATTAGATAAGTATCAAGAGTTACAAGTAGAGTGGAATAAAGTTATGCCACAATATCTAGAGGAATTCAAAAATCATAAAACTAGAGTTAAATTTATTCCAATTCTAGATCTAGAAGATATAAGAGAGATATTGGAGAAATCAAAAGAATTATTTGATAAATTCGGAGCCGGTTAGGAAGGAGAAAAAGAAGATAATCAACAAACAGTTGCCTAGTTTTTTGTGTCAATCATGTGATTCTAGCTAGTTAGGATAAGCAACCTTGAAGTTTGTGCCACATGAATCTACTATTAGAGAATCTAGGCCAACCTCGAAGAAGCCCCAAATATTAAATGCAAAGAATATTATTTTATTAAAAAGAAGCTTTTAGGCCGACCTATTTTTGGCCACCCATTTTTGTAACCCTAATTGGGCCAACCTAGTGTGAGATTTCTATAAATTGGGCATTTTGCCTCATTTGTAAGGGTTAGAAAATAGAGAAAGATAAGTGATAGTTGCAAGAGCTAGAACTTGTAGTTAGTATTTTTTGAGAGAAAATGTTGTAATACTTAATACTAGAGTTGTTGCAACATTGGGGTGATTCAATATAAGTAAATACATTGTTCTTTGGTGCTCTTTCTTGTGTTGATTTATCTTGCATGGTTCTTGTTATTCAATATTTTGAGATTTCTTTAATATCATTAGATACTTGTTAGATTCAAAGTTAGATTTGATGCAATGTTGTTTATGATCTAATACTTGAGGTGTTTGAGCAATCCCTGGTCCATAATTTTTGTAGCTTACTGATTGTAAGTTGTTGTGTAAAGTTAGCCTAGACCTTAAAATTTATGTGCTAAGTTCAATTGTGAGTATTTATTCATTTTAATTGCAAAATAGGGTTGATTTGGGGGAATGTCTCATGATCTGAAAATATTTAACCCCTTAGATGATTGCATTGTTTCTATGAAATTGCAGATTAAATCTAGGTGGAGCAGGAATTGGTTTTGAGGGATTGGTCCATTTTCAGTGTTTTTTAATTTGCATTGTTGGTCTTAGGAGTAATTTTAGTCTTGGAATCTCTCTAAACCCTTATCTTTTGCTTTTTCTTTATTATTTGAGTTAGATTTACGATTTCAAGTATCATTACATTGCAAAATATGATAAGTTCCAAGTTCCAGCATTTGTTTGTAAGGTCCCTTTGTGATTACCAACAATTTCACATGATCACTGAGGCTTTTTTGCATTGTCAAGACCTGAGATTAGATACCTTGGGGTTATCTCCCGAGGCTTGTTGATAGAGATTTACCTTTCAAGAGAAATAGGATACTTGTATCTTGTCTGCTTTGTTGTTGTGTAGAAAACACCATCAACATATATACATATATATATATATATCTAATCCTGTATATATATATATATATATAGATATATAATATTATGTATACATATATATCTAATATTGTATATATAGATATATATCTATTTAATCTTATATACATAGATATCTATATTGATCAGATTAAATATATAAATATGTATATGCGAACTTGTTATTGAAGCATAAATATAAGTTTAAAAATCCAAAACATAACCATGCATGATCACAAAAGGATTAAGAGTGCACCCTTACATTTAGGTTGTGTATGTATATCTACAAAAAAAATCACGTAATCTTGGATTTTATTTGTTTAAATGCAATACAACAAGGTTATATAAATTGGAAATATATATAACCTAATATACATATGTTTATATTTTGTATATATATAACCTAAGAGGTGCACCTAGAATCTAAAATATGATGTTGGGAGATTCTGGAATCTTGAAAAATTGACAGAAAATGTTGGCTGGGACACTTACGCTAGGCTAGGTGACTTAGTCCCTATTTTGGGAAAACTTTCCAGAACAGGAATCTACCAAATGGGTATTCAAAAAGTAGAATCCATTTTTTAGGCTTGGAAGATAGAATAATCTTCCAAAAGTGGTGACTTACTCCACTTGTAGATTTTAGGAATTTTAGGACAAAATCTTGTAGCCTCAAGTTTGCACTTGATTTTCTGATAGATGTTCACACTTGATTCTGTAGAAAAAGGGGTAAAAAGTCTCTCCAAGCTTGAATTAGGGTTGTATTGACTTGATTTATTTTGAAGACTTCTTGACCAATTTTCAACACCAATTCCTTTGAAAAAACTACCTACAAAAGTCTGCAAACATACATGCAAATGGGGAGGAATGGTTAAGTGTTAGAGTATAGGGGTTTGCATTGGTCAAACCCCACTTTGGTAATCAAACTCTATGGAATGAAATGAAATGGAAATAGGATGATAAATAAAAAAATTCAATGTCATAAACTTACCAAACCCTTGATGCACAAATTTGAAGATATGCAATGAAAAGCATCAATGGATAACTTGATTATGCTTGATTTTTTGAGACATTGAATGCTTAATGACTTATGAGAGTGCAAGAGATTAGGAGGATGTAAAATGAGGAGAAAAACCCTTATTTATACAGGATTTTACTAAAATTTCTCAAAAATAACACATCACAGGCTGACCTCAAGGGTTAGAGGACAAAATCTCGCGAAAAATTTAAAATAATTTTGATTTTTTTTCCAAAAAGGACTAAGTCACCCCTACTAGTGACTTACTCCCACTTAAGAAAATTAAGTGGATGTTAGGAATTAAACGGAATTAAATTTTTTTGAATGGGAATATCCTCAAAAACACACTTAAAAATGACTGAAAAGTGTGTTAAAGGGTCATTTGAACATGAGAAAGGGTTGAATTAGTAATGAAAAGTCTAGAAAAGCATGAAAGTAGGTTACAACACTTTACAACGCTTTAATATTAGACCTAGTAAGTGATACAAAGGGGATATTTAAGTGAATTATGATGAATGGGTCCTAGAAAAGTGTCAAAGTGAGTTTTAACAATTCACAACACCTTTACAAGACAACCTAGAAATATTGATGATTAACAAGGGTCCAAAAGCTTATGTGAATGTGTTGGCCACATTACAACATTACATGTAGGAAAAAATCAAGCCAAAGATCCATAAAAGAGACTCAAGTGATCAAAAAAATGTCAACTATACTTTTTTTGGTGACACATTAAGCCCCCACTTTAGTGAGAGGATGAACTTGCTTCAAACTCTTGCTAAAGTAGCCCAACATGCACATTGAGAGGGATCCCAATGCACACATGCTGGTAAGATGAGACAATAATAATCAAGAGGGATGATCAAGCCCCCAAGATCATGATTCCATTTCAAACCAAACATAAGCGCAAAGGAGCACACATGATGATGAGAAAGGAAGAAAGAAAACTTTGATCATCTTTCCAGCTTGTTGTGGATTAGATTTAGGATGTTTATTTGGGAAAAGAAATGTGTACTTATTCTGGGGTGACGAAACTCATGGCTATCCATCGAGTGAGAAAGCCCAAGTATACTCACTCTAGGGCCACAAAGCTTCTAGTTGTTCACAAGGTGAGAAGCATACGCTTAGTTGGTATGCACTCACATAAGCAAGTGGCTATGGTGAAATTCATGTTGCGGAATGGGCTTCCTGCACAACCATATCAAAGTTATACCTCCTAATAACTTTAATAAGGAACCACAAAGACAATTTCATTCCATGCTCCATGTGACAAGAAAAGCTTTGTATGCTTTGAACTCATAAACAAATGAAATAGTACCAAAAACATGCAAGTTGAGCTATGCAAGGTGGCCATGTAAATGGAAAATGTGAAATGAAAAAGATGTTCAAATGAGCCTCGTAAAGATCATGCGAGGTATATAACTTGGGGAACATTTTTTCTAATGTCTCCAAGAGAGGACCAATCAAAGAATAGAATATTCACAACTTAGGGGATGTAGTGCGTCACATCAAGCCACCAAGAGGAATGTAATATGCTAAGATAGATCATGCTGATGAAGGACATCACACCCAATTTCATCCAAAAAGCAACAAACACATCGTATGAAGTAACAAGGTTGCACTAAGAACTAAGGGAAAAAATAAAAATTCAAAATGAATAATTCCAATGTAGTCCCCCACTTTAAAGGAATTGCTACACACCATTCTGTGAGAAATTACTTTAAAGTAGCAAATGAAAAATGGAAAAATAAAAGAATACATGAGATCCAACTTGGAAATCCCCTATGCCAAGTCATATATGTTTCTGAGTAAGGCTTTTCCATGTGAAGGAAAAAGGAACAAAAGAAAGAGGGGTTTCTGCCAAAAAGGAACATACCGAAGACATAAGGGGATCTATGGATTTGGGGTCAGTATGGTCTTTGCTGCAATGTTTTTATGAAATATCTTAGAACTATCATCATTCCCCAAATACATAGATCTAGAAGAATGACACAAAGAGAGAGAAAACAAAAGAAAATAAAATCCATTTTGAGTCAACATGGGAGAGACAATTGTGGCCTCAACACTTTGAATCTTCCCCAAAAGCATTGACATGATTAGTAGGTTCTCCTTTACCTCTGTACTTCTCAAACCTAGGAATCTCAATTTCTTGTGGCATTGGTGTCATTAAGATTTCAAAAGATAATGGGCTACTACAAACATAGTAGGTGGGTGATGCAGTTTAGTTTTGGTTTATGGTAGATATTTTTTAGTGCATGGAGGAAATAGTTTGGAAGAGTTGTGTAAATAGAGGGTTAGTGGAAGTGGTATGAGGTGAAAGAGAGAATGGTGATGGAGTGATTAGAATGTCAAGAGAAGTGAAGGAGACACTAAGGGAGGTGAAGGTGGTGGAGGATGGAACATTTGATGCCACAAAAGAACTAGGAATGTTAGTTGGAATAGCGAAAGAAGGAGTCACATGACTAACTTGTTGCATGGTTGTTGTAACTTTAGGAGTGGTATAGGTGGGTATGGATGCTACAGTTGAAGGAGGAATGTGAGATCCACCTTGGCTAACCATCATGTTTGTTGGTTGAGATGTGCTAGAGGTGGAAAAAGCATGTTTTCGGTATATCTTCATAACATCTAAGCCCTCATCCCTTTAAACCATTAGATGGGTTTTTTCTATAGTATGAATTGTAGTCATTGAAGTGTTTTCAAGCTACAAGTTTTGTTTCAAATGTTCTAAATAGTTACAAATGTTAATGACTTTATCTTGCAGAATGTAAGCATTTGATGTGTGAAAATACATTGTATAAGAAGGTAAAGGTGTACTAGTGGTAGTATCCATGCCTAATGCACCATTTTCCATACTAGGAGTAGAAGCTCAAGATATCCCAAGGTCCAAAATGGGTGTGTTATTGTGGGATGCCATGAGTAGGGAACTTCTTCTCACTAAAGTACTATCAATAGGGCACCAAACACTCATACAAATACCACAAGAGATGGGGTGAATGAAAATGAAATGCAATATAGGACTAAGTAAATGCAAATAACATAAATTCTATAAACTAAAATAGAAATGCACTACTAGAAAATACAAGTACAAAAAATACCTAGAAATTACCAAAAAAATTAGTGTAAAATAAGCCAAAGGACTAAGTCTCCCAATGTGGCAATTTAGTCCCACTGATGATTTTTTTATAGAGTTTTTATAAATTTTGAATGCAATTTTATGTTTTTCAGGTGCACAAATGCAATTACAGTATGCAAATGCAAAATTTGTGTGTTTTTCAATGCAAAAAGGATGCAAAAATGTAAGCTATTGAAGATTTTCACTAATTCAATTTTCAAAACCCTAGGATGCATTTAAAATAAAAATTAAATATGCTCAAATGTTGGGTTCACCAAAATGTGGACAATGATTTTGGATTTCCCACACTACTTTAGCTCCTTCTAGGGTTTCTCACCTAAAAGGAGAAAGAAAGGGGGTCCAAAGTGCTAATTTCAACACTCAAATTTAATGTAAATGAGATAAATTATGTCTAATTATGATGTACTAATGCACTAATCTATAAAGGAAATGATTTAACAATGCAAAACCTAAGAAATGCAACTTGTTTGAAAACATAATGTGATATGAAGAAATGCCTAAAAATGCAAGTAAATGATGAAATAATAGAACAAAGATAAAGACATGCACTTGGAATCTGAAATATGATGCTTGGAGATTTTGGAATCCTAAAAAATTGACTTAAAATGTTCTTTGGGACACTTACACCGAGTTGGGCGACTTAGTCCCAGTTTTGGGAAAACTTGCCAGAACAAGAATATGCCAAATGGGTATCAGAAAATGCAAAAACTACTTTTTTAGGCCCAGAATTGAGACTAATCCACCATAAGTGGTGACTTAGTCCACCTATAGATTTTGTGAATTTTGGGACAAAATCTTGTAGCCTCAAGTCTCCATTTTCTTTTCTCACATATGTCTACATTTGATTTTACAGAAAAAGGGGTTAAACGTCTCTCCAAGCTTGAATTAGAGTTGTATTGACTTGATTGACTTTGAAGACTTCTTGACCACTTTTAAACATGAATTCATTTGACAAATCTTCCTACAAAATTCTACAAACGCACATGTAAAGGGGGAAGCATGGTTAAGGGTTAGAGTATAGAGGTTTTCCTTGGTCAAACCCCACTTTGGTAACCAAACCCTATGAAATGAAATGAACTAGAAATAAAATGATAAATAAACAACATGCAATGTCATAAACTTACCAAATCCTTGATCTAGAAATCTGAAGATATGCAATGAAGAGCTCTAATGGAAGACTAGATTATGCTTGATCGCTTGAGAGATTGAATGCTTAATGACTTATGAGAGTGCAAGAGATTAGGATGATGTAAAATGAGGAGAAAAGCCCTAATTTATACATGAATTTACTAAAATTTCCTAAAAATAACACATCATAGGCTAACCTCAAGGGTTAGAGGATAAAATCCTGCCATAAACTTAAAATAATTTTGAGTTTTGTGCCAAAAAGGACTAAGTCGCCCTTACTATCTACTTAATCCCACTTAAGAAAATTAAGTGGGTGTCAAGAAATATAGGGAATTGAATGTTTTCCAATAGGAATATCCTCAAACACACACTTAAAAATGATTGGAAAGTGTATTAAAGGGTCATTTAAACATGAGAAAGGGCTGAATTAGTGATGACAAATCTAGAAAAGTGTGAAAGTGGATTACAACACTTTACAACACTTTGAAATAAGACTTGGTAAGTGATAAAAATGGAATATTTAAGTCAATTATGATGAAATGGTCCTATAAAAGTGTGAAAGTGAGTTATAACAATTCACAATACCTTTACAAGACAACCTAGAAGTCTTAATGATTCACAAAAGTACAAGACCTAATGTCAACATGTTCTCCACATTACAACATTACATCAAGGAAAAAATCAAGCAAAAGGTCCATAAGAGAGACTCAAGTGAGCAAAAAAATGTCAAATAGAAATTTTTTGGTGACACTATATATATGTGTGTGTGTGTGTGTGTGTGTGTGTGTGTGTGTGTGTCTGTGTGTTTAGGATCATCATGGAAAAAACAAGCACAAGTAGCAAAAAAATTAGGAAAATATGAGTTAGGAAAATTGAAGTAAAAATTTGAATAATTTATCTATATTAAATTTCAAAACTATGTAAGAATAGAATCTATAGAAAATTGAATGTAGTCTCTAAACTACTAGGTTTATTTAAAAAAATATATATTTCGTGAAAATTTGAAATTTCAATGTAGTAGACTTAAATTTTAGGGAAAAAATACAAAGTAGGTGTCTATTCTGACCACCCTAACCACAATAAAATGATAATATTTTAGATATAAGTAGAGGACTCATGTCCCAATGTGATACATATTTTTGTAATTTTTTTTCTAAGTAAATAATTAATTATGATTTTTTTATTACCACTTTTAAAAAATATAAAACTTCATATGTCGACCACCTTAACTTGGTAGAGACTTTATATTTTTTATTTCTTAAATCCTATAGTATATGAAGCATAGAATGTGATGCATGTTTCAGATTCAAAAAATGTGATATTTGAAAGCTATAGATTTTTTTAATCAACCTATCAATTAGGACTTTATCATAATTCAAATAGAAAATGAATATAATAATTATTTATTAAATTCAAAGTAAAACATAATTTATACTTGGGAAAGCTGATCTCCTTTAAAACTCTTTAGTTTCATCAATTTTGGGTTAAAAAAAAATCGTCAACCACATACCCTACACATACCCATCATATCACCACTTTTTGGCCCATCATGATCCTGCACATACCCATTTGAATATATATATATATATATATATATTCAAATATTGATGTTTCAATTAGTATGTTGCCTCAAAAGGAACCATCCTTCCTATTTCATCAATATGTGACAGATTCGGTTAATCTACTACAGTTAGTTTCAAAGTTTAGTGATGACAACCATTAATTATTTGTTATTTCTAATTTATTTGTATCTTGAGTAGCATCTATATTTGGTCCTTGATAATTGTCTCTGCATTAATCTAAAAGGAGAAATTCCATATGTTTGTTTATTCATTTTTAGTTTTCTTTGCAGGCTCTCGTGGATGCATAAAAAATGGTGAAGTGCCAGATGAACTTCAAGAGGCTCTCTTTAACTAATATCAAAATTGACATCCCTAAGATACCAAAAAAGAAAGTGTTGATTGAGGCTATGAAGAAAGTAGGTATAAAATTTTAGGCAAAGTATATGGAGGTTGCCATGGATGTTAGCAGCTGAAAACTAACTATCCATTGTTATTATTTAATAGAGGTTTAGAAGTGATGGAAGAATAGTTCATGGGGAAGGAAACTAATTGTGCAAAAGCAAAGTGTTGCATTAAATGACTTTGATCAATTTAAATTCATGCTTTCCAAGATTAAGGTTTGTTTTATTCTTCAAAAAGTTGGTTTTCAAATTTTTACTTGTTGAAATTTCTTTCCACAAATCATTAAGTTGTTTAGAGATGTGTACAGAACGATTACCTAGACAGTAAAATTAACTGATCTCTCCAAAATTGTTTTTAACTGTGTGATGAATCTCTAGAATGATCCTTCTCATTGAAATACTATACTTTATGCAGAGAGGAGCATTAATTAGGCACAAACTTTCTAAGCTAAAAAACAAAAACACTACTTGAACCATCACTGGTTTTACCTTTTTGTAGTTGGATGATATTTTTAGCATTGGTGAGTTTCCATGAGGATATAAAAAAATGTAACTACTTTATTTTGAGTTTTCAGGTGCTAGCTAATCCAAGTTAGCTATTATATTCCTTGAACAACGTTATTTGGTCATGCATATTAAACTGATAATGCAAATGTGTTTATTAAAGATAATTGAGTTATAGGGATATATGGCAAGAAACTTGGGAATTATTAAATGGCATAGATTGATAGAGGCTCATGTTAAGTTCCATGTGATGAAACCCTAAACGGCTTGATATGATGAAACACTACACAACATGACTATATATATATACAATCCAACAGGAATATATAATTGTATGCAAATACAATGATTACAATTTGTAGACAATGATATATTCTTATCAGATTGTACACAAACAGACACACACACACACACACACACACACACACACATATATATGTTGTGTAGGGTTTCATCACATAAACCTATATATATACACACTCTCATAATAATATATCATTGTCTATGAAGCTTCATGTGATGAAACCGTGCATGGATTGATATGATGAAATTCTACATGACATGACTGCATATATATATATATATATTTGCAAATTGTAATCCTAAAACCACTTAATAAATTAGGAAAAAAACTATATGCCCATTTAATTTCATGTGCAAAATATAATTACTAAAAAAAAAAATAGCTACCCAATTAAGTTGAAGACAACAAATTAACCTGTATCCTAAAAGCACTCAATAATTTGGGGAAAAATCTATAAACCCATTAAATTTCATGATTATACTAGCAAAAATAGTATAGCCATTAAATTTCATGATTATACCAATAAAAAATTTGACAATGCTATGTTTAAATCACATTCTATGTGATTAGTTCATAGTATACTGTCAAAAATAATCATAGCAGTCAAACCCTCAATGCCATAGATAGAATAATTCATGAGGGATCAATTTTTGTTCACATTGTATGTAATGAAAAATCATTATAGTCAAACCCTCAATGCCATACAGAGAAATGATTGTAAAACACACCAAAATGCACACAAACACCATCGACGCCAACAAAAACCCATTATTGAACAAACAATATTCGAGGGGAAAAGACTTGGAGATGTTATCTAGAGAAGATGGGGGCTAGCTGAAGTGGCGAAGGTTAGAGGAGGTCATGATGATGGCAGAAGAAGATAGAACTTGGTGAAAACAAGGATGAAAATTGTGGGAGATAATGAGTTTAGGGCATAGAGATGCCCAACAACCCATGATTAGGTAAACCCATACCTGTGGTTTGCTAAACGCATATGGAGCACATTTTGAACATGGTAATGTGGTAGGGTTGAGATTAAAGCACCTACCTCCTAGTGGACCCATGTGTAAAAATGATCAAGCTCACGTACAAATGCAAGTTGAAATAGGTTTATTGATAATTAGAAATAGGATTTTTTTTTTTTAAAGTTATTTTTTTTAAAAGTTATTTTTTTAAAAAAGTTAGATTTTAAATGAATGGGTATCGAAAAAGTGGTGAAGATGTAGTGGATGGAGATTTAAAAACACCCTTTTTGAGCACCTTTCACTTTACGAGTTCGACAAGACACGTTTTAAGTACCCACAAGACATTTTTTCTTTTTAAGCTAATAACTCACTTATGAACAAGCCCTATTTTCCACTCTCTACGGATGTGGAAAGTTAGCTCTGGTGACTAATTTAAATATATAATTTTTTATTTATTATTGATGTAGAAAACATAAATTTTATTTAACGTAATTGCTGATAGTGATTTTATGTATGTTATTTTTCAAGATTCAAAATTTTCAAAGTTGTAATAAAGAAGAGATAGATACTAAAATCCTATCCTAAGAAACTTTGATGGAATGGATACATGTTGATCATTGATTCAAAACCATAAAAGTTCCAACTTGGACTCATACTCTTATATCAAGAAGAAAATACTATCTAACTTAACATAAAACCCTCTGAAAAATAGAAATCCTTATGCCAAAATATTTATAACAAGAAGGATTTCAACTTCCTCCATATGTGTCGCATATCTCTTGAAGTGAATTCAAAATATATTATGTTTTTTTTTTATTAGGTAACAAACATTTATAGGGTGTTGTACCCTTCACAAGGAGCCACAAGGTCCAATAGAGTTCAAGACCAAAACAACATCAAAAAACACAAAGCTAAAAACCAAACACAGTGAACTAATAGCAGACAAACAAACAAAGGATCAATAAAAAATGAACTAGCATCTTCCCGGTTCTTTGACAAGAGATTGACAACATCATCTTTGAACCATTCCTGATAGTATTTAGCCTTGTTCACGTCCATCTCGTCCTTCATAATTTTTGACAATGTATTGGTGACACTGTGGACCATCTTAACCATGAAGTGCGTTGACCCACAATTTTTTTTTTCCAATTTACCCAATCTTTCCTTCAACACACAAAGCTCCTCCCCTCTAACTATAGTCTTGTTGGTATCAACATGTTCAACATCTAGTGGTTCTAAAGACTGAGAAGCCAAAACCTCGTTCTAAACTTTTCCCATGTCAGGAATGGAGTTGGGACCTCTAGCAAGCTCCTCCTACTCACCCTCAAACTCCTCTTAAACCCTAATATCTTTGTTGTTCGACAACTCCTCTTCCATGTCCAAATCTTTAACTTGCACTTTTTTCTTGTTCTTGGCCAACCAACTAGAGCACCAAGAGATGGAATCACAACCAATAACCACTATATCCCCCATAGATTCCTTTCTCACCACATTTTTCCTTTGCTCGGAGGCTCCTTCAAGCTCTTACCTTCCTCCTTGCCTTTCTTTTTTAGGGTGGGCTTGCTAGTAGTGTTTGCGGGGGTTGATTTGAGATGACAAAGACTAGTTTTCGCACTAGTCTAGGCTACTCCCTCATTCCCCTAAATATTTTTAGTAGCGATTTTGGGTTTATGCGTGTCAAAACAAATAGGGTAGTTTTTCCTGATAGGGCCTTTGGATTCAACCAAAGATAAATTGGTCATAGTTGGAGGCTCAATCTCTTCAGTGAAGACAATTGAAATGGGTTTTGGTGGGCATAGAGCAAGATGGAAGTGGTAGAGCCTCAAAATGAGGCCCTGGTGGAGCAATACGGGAGGAGGGTCATTAGGATTTTAACCAACAACCTCAACACATTTTGTGACAAAACTTTCTAAGTCCATGAGTAGGAAAAAAGGAAAGCTTAACAAAACTTTATGCCTGAGGTGATTCAAAAGAGGGAAATGATAGAAGTAATAGGTTTTGTATGTACCTTCCAGAGTTACATACTTCATCAAGGAAAGGAACACCTAGTTCCACGGCTAAGGGAGAGCCTCCTGATCAAAATCCAAATGGTTGCACACTAGTGCCTCATTTACTACAAAATCCTTGTTCATACTTTCATTATCCTAAGTTTTAGTGTGCTTTGGATGCTTCATACCAGTACACTAGAGCCTCGTAGCCTATGCAATAACTTCCTTATCCACAGTAAAGGAAATTCCTCCCAAACTCACATGGCTATCTTTCCACGAGTTGAAAACCTAAGGAGACAGATTAGGGTCATGGCCCACTAGTCTCTCCATTAGAGGAGCTAGACCACCTTCAACACAAATGTGCCAAACAAGTAGATCTTTGTGAAATTCACTACAATTATCTAGCTTATTTCATACCCTATCACCACCCATAATGTCACTCTGCACACAGTATAACTAGGAACCTTGAGAAAATAAAACTTTAGAGATAATAGAAAGGTGAAAAATCACCCACACATTAAGGATTTTAAGCCAAAAATGGTAGTCTATGATAATCAAGGCAAAGGACATGTCGCATGCATGAGTAAGTAATTTCCAAAAATAAATCTTAGCGGAATCATAAATGAGGATCTCCAAACACAATCGGCTAAGGAAGCAAGACATGAAAGGAAAGGAAGGTGTTATTTCCATGTAGAAGTTGTACAAAAACCTAGGAAAGATGGCCATGGGGCCAAAATTAGAAACACTTAAAAGGATAGCTTTCAGGAGTGGACCAAATTTAGTAACACTAAAAAGGTTTTCATTTGGCCACAGAGACAAAATAGCAAAAAAAATAGGGTCAATAAGGAGCTTGATCTCATAATTATTAGTCACATCAAAATAAAAAATTAAAAAACTTGGAAATATAATAGCTTACCAAAATCCCTAAAAGGAGATTACATAAGGTACGATCCTTCTTAGTTTTAAACAACAAGTACTTGTCACAACATCTCATGATTTCCCTTTTCAAACCAAGCTCTATCCCATAATTTGAATTATGCCACTTGTTATCCATCTCATCAATAAAACTTGTCCACATAGCCTAGTAGGAAAGCATGTGAACCCCCCATAAAATCCAACAAGATGTTCGATCAGTTATCATCATAGGTCAAGTAAGGGCTTTGTTCCTTCAATAACAAACCCTGGATGTTAGGAGGTAGGTTCCCTAAAGAACACCAACATTTGGATAGTTTTCAGTGTGTGCTGAAATTGGCTAAGGCATCAGCCACTTGGTTTCCCTCCCAGTAAATATGGGTGGCAACTTTTAATTTTAACTTTGACACAAAGAGCCTAATGTCAAGAATAATGTCTTTAATACTCCACCCCAACAATCTGTCAAAGTTAACACCATCAATAATTGACTTAGAGTCTCCTTGAATATGAAGGTTTTCAATCCCCATGGAGACATCCAATTGTAAGCCCTTCAATAGCACTCTAGCTTCCATAGTCATAGAAGAATGAACACCAATTCCCCTAGAGTAACCAACCACATAATTTCCTTTCTAATCCCTAATCACACCTCCTATACCTGCTCTCCCGGGTTGTATTTTTCAGCCCCATCAAAATTTAGTTTATACTAGCCCCTGTTAGGAGGTTTCCAAATAGTGACACTCTGAGTGAAGGATCTAGAGTTGTCATAGGAGTTAGCATCTAGGTTTTGGTGCCAAGCTTTGGCCATGCTTATTTCCACCTTAGTTAGACATTGGTCTAGGGTTTACCCTTTGAATAGCGAGATATTTTCCACAATGAGTTGAGATGCAATACCAAACACCTCTTTCAGATTCATCTCAATGTTCTTGAAGATCCTATTGTTTCTCTCTTTCCATAAACATCAACATATAATAGGAGGGACCTGGTTCCAAATTTCACCAAGGGTGTATAAAGGGTCCAAACTAGCTCAATATAAAGGATGTGATATCCATACACATAATCCATTGAATCCCCAATCTTCCTAAATCTAGCTTCCACACCTCCATAGAAAATGGGTAGTGTAATAGTAGGTGATCCACCGATTCTTCATTGCACTTACATAAAAAACATTTGTTGGGGATCTAGAATCCCCTTTTCCTAAGATTGTCCTAAGTAAGAATCTTGTTATGGCAGGCAGTCCACCAAAATAAGTTAACTTTTGGGATCATGTGTCAATTCTAGACCTTCTTCCATAGAACAAGGACAAGACCCTAGTTTGTAAGTAGATTCTAAGCCAATTTAACTAAAAGATCACCTTGTTTATCATGAGTCCAAAATAATTCATCCTCCATGTAAGATGTAGGAACCCTAATGAGGGAGAGTAATTCCTACAAGGTACTCACAACGATACACATATCAAGGGAAAGGGAGCAGCAAAGGCCTAAGTCATTCCATTTTCTAACACTGAGAGGCCATTGGAGGTAATCACTAATATGAATACCAAAGAATCATTGTGCCAATATCATAAGATTCATAAATTTAGAGTTTTCCAAGGGAGTTTGAAGTAAAAAAGTGTCCTCCTAGAATCTAATTTTATTACCATTACCAATCTTCCATTTGATCCCATTTCTCAAAAGATCCTGTAGACTGCAAATACACCTCCAAACCAAGGACCCCAAAGGGTGAGTCTCTGATAAGCATTCAATCAAAGGTTTGTTCTAAAGGTAAGTAGCATTCATGATCTTACACCAATCCTTCTTATCCCTAAGATGCTCGAAGCCCACTTTGGCCATTAAAGCATTAGTGGTATTAGAAACAATCCTAATCCCAATCCCACAACTTTTAGGTTTGCAAACCTTGTCCCATTTAACTAGAGCAATTTTTTTTTCCCCTTAGTCCCCGACCAGAGCAAAGTCCTTTAAATTTTCTCAAATTTCTCAGCAATATATCTAGGAATCTTGAAAATGGATAGAAAATAGAAAAGGATACCTTAAAGAAAAAAAAACAAGAGCTATAATTTACTAGCATGGCTAAGGATCTTTTCCACCCAACCAATTTTCTTTGCATCCTTTCTAGTATAGAATTCCAAAAAATAGGAGTGACTTCCTTGACAGTAAGGGGTAACCCAAGATAAACTGAAGGAAGAGAACCACTCAAATAGCCTAGAACAATAGTCACCCAAATTTGCAGGTTAGGAGTGCTATTAAATAAGTAAATCATGCTTTTATTATAGTTAATGCATTTTCCAGAAAAATCAGCAGAGTTGTTGAGACAATTTTTTCATTTCCTTTCTTCAATCACAAAGGCTTTTTTAAAAGGAAAGGTATCATCTACAAATTGTTGGATCACAGTCAGCTCTAAGGAGGAGAAAACCTTAATACCCTTTATGGACCCTTTTGATAGCATATTAGAGAAATTCCTACTCGAGACATCCACCACCATTATAAATAAATAGGGTGAAAGGGGGTCTCCCTGTCCGATACCTCTCCCAATAGGAAAAAAACCCAAAGGGAGACCCATTTACTAGAACAAAGTACTTAACCATAGTAGCACATTCCAGTATAAGATTGATCACAGATTGGTTAAACCCAAACTTAGCTAAGACTTTAGGGACAAAATTATAGTTCACCTTATCATAGGCCTTAGAAATGTCTAATTTAAGGGCCATACCAACATAGTTGTATCTATCCATGGAGTGGATTAATTCATGTGTTTTTATGGTAGCATCTAGGATATGACGACCAGGCACAAGCCCTTTTTGAGTTGGGGTGATTATTTTATCAAGGACTGGTTTGATGCGGTTCACCAGAATTTTAGAGAGGATTTTATAAAAATTATTACATAGATTGATGGGGTGAAATTCAAACATAGATTGAGGATCCTCAAAATTGGGAATTAAATCTATGATGGTATGATTTAGTTGCTTAATAATCCTACTAAATTTGAAGAAATCATGAGTAGTTAGGACAAGGTCCTCACCAACAATATCCCAGAAGGTTTGAAAGAAGGTCGGAGGGAAGCAATCAAGGCTAGGAGCTTTGAAGGCCCTCATGCTGAAAGTAGCCAAATTTACCTCCATAGAAGTGATAGCACTGAGGATCCCAATATTATCAATTTTTTATATAATATTTGAAAGCAGGTCAAGCAGCAGCCTATCAAGATACAAGTCAGGAGCCTCAATAGGAGCCACATAAGCCTTATGAAAGTATTCCACAACCACTAAACCAATTAGGGAGGGTGAATTGACAACCTCTCCCTAATAATTTTGTAAATTAATTATCTAATTCATTCTCTTATGTTTAATAGTATAAATATGAAAGGAAGCGTTGTTCCTATCACCTTCTTTCAACCATTGGACCCTAGATTTTTACTTCTATAGAATATTCTCTTTCTTAAGAATTTTTTCCCACTCCATTTGGTTCTCCTTTTCTTGGTTGCAAGTAGGAATACTAACATCTCCCTTCTCCATTTTCTTTTGAACCAATTTCAATATATCCCCAACAATTTTTTTCTCCTGAAAAACATCCCCAAAAACCATTTTGTTCTAGCCTTTCACCATACATTTAATGTGTTTGAGTTTAAAAAAGATTTTTAACATGGGAGAACCACGAATAAGAATATTCCATCATTCCACAACTTGGTTTTTGAAATTAGGGTGAGAATTCCACATTATTTCAAATCAGAAAGGGAAAGGTCCGATAGTAGACTAGTTGCATGAGGTTAGCAACAATAGCTTTTGATCAAAACTCTCCTAGGCAGAGCCCGAATAGTGACACTAAGTAGGCCAATCCATTTACTAGAAAAAAGGAACCTATACAATCTAATTTGAATCAAGTCCTCTCCCATACATTTTTTGGCCTAGGTAAAAGCTTGGCCTAATAAATCTATGTCAATCAGGCCAATAGAAATCAGAAAGTTTACCAGATCTACCATGCTGTTAGAATAATCTACCAGGCCACCACTTTTCTCTGAGGGAAATAAGGGAGAGTTGAAATCCCTAGCCATTAGCCACCAATAACCACTATTGTTTTTAATTCAATCAGAAAGAACTTGCCATAGAGTAGATCTAGCATTCCTCTGGTTGGGCGCATAAACATTGATAAGCTACTAGGAGCCACTCAGGTAGGTAAAAGAAACACCAACACTACTCTGGCAACCAAATAGTTTAGAGCTATTAAATCTAGAAGGGTTTCAAAGCACAACAAGACCCCTTGAAGCCCCTTTGGCATCACTATAGGAGTAAGTGGCCCCTGGCCATAAGTACTTAGCGACATTATCAAAATTAGCTTTTTTCATCTTGGTTTTTTGTAATTATCAAAATTAGCTTTTTTCATCTTGGTTTTTTGTAATAGTAAGACATCTATCCTATGTTCTAAAACATAGTTTTTTAAAGCAAGTTTCTTATGGGAGTTGTTTATCCCTCACACATTCCATGACATGACCTTCATTTTTTACCTTTCTTAGAGGACACGTCTAATGTCCTCTATTTAACCATGGCAATCTCATTTGTTGTTTCTCTTAATCTAATAAATCTCTAGCTTGTCCTTCTAGGCTTAGACTCACCACCCACATCTGCATTTCTCTTCCTCCCTCTTTTCTTTGGGGTTATCCAATTATCCTCACTAGTCACATTCTCCATATTTGAATCCTTAGAGTTCAAACTATCACATCTCCATTACCCATATCCTCCTAGATTTCACCCTCTTCCCCCATATTCTCACTAGTCCCCACTGAAGCCACCACTAGCTAGGCACCACCAGCAATCGCATTACCCCCAAGAGTCAGGCTAGAGGAAGGATTTTCTATCTCCAACACCTTATCACATGCCAAATTCTCAGCCAAGGAAATATTAACAAGACCCAATGTTGGATCTACATTGGTCTATAACCAAAGAATAGGAACACTAGAGTTAGGGATATCAGAAAAGTCTAGCAAGGTAGGTTTTTTTGGATCACCACTAAATTGGCCATGAGTTCTAGAAGGAGTAGTAGCAAAATCTCTCAGGTTAGGCTCCTTGTTAAAGGACTTACAATTAGAGATAAATTTCCCATGTTTGGCACACTTCTGATAATAGACCACATCATTTTCATAGCACACAGGCTGGACCTAGGTACCAAACTTAGAGTGAAGCTTGATAGAGTTAGGGAGTGTCTTATTCACACTAATGTTCACACAAAAGTGGGAAAACACTAACCTGGACTTTGATCTGGTGATGGAGTTAGAAGTAATGAAGTGTCCCAAGGAATCACCAATGCCTTTGTTGATTAATTCACCCCAATATTCCAAAGGTAAACTAGACAGGCGTATCCAAATTAGACATGACTTATTAAGATCCACAACAAGGTCAAACCTTGACTTCTAGCTATATAGAGTCAAAATATGTTTTCCATAAACACAAGGTCCAAAAGAAAGGACCAAAACCAGATCTTCGGAGGTCATGAACATGAAAGGAAGAGACCACCTGACATAGTGCAGATGTCCAAAGTTCCCTTGAGGCACCATTTGGTAGCATCCCATCTTTGAATAATATCAACAGTGGGGTGGAATGAGAGAAAACAACCCACAACTACATTCTCCATGGAGGAGAGAATTTCATCGTTGACTATATTAGAGATAGAAAAATTTGTTCTCGACACAATCACTTCATCCTCATGAGGAGGAGGAGGGTTTGAGCTTGATTTACCATTGGTTAGAATATCCTTCCACCCTTTAGTTTCAGGAAGAAACACGACTGCCCGTACTTCGTCTAAAGACATGAGTGGCATTGAAAGATCCACAACCAAAGGATCGGACCCTCCAGGAGAGTCCCCCGAGGGACAGGAGTCCACATGAGACAAGGTGAGGCTTGGGTTAGGGGGTAGAGGGGGACTGCGGGGTACCCCCAGGGTGGACTCCACTATGTGCACAAGCTTTTCAAACATAGACAGAGGAGAGAGGAGCAAGAAAAAAATTGTTCAATAAATATGTTATTTTGTTAATCTAATTACACTCAATCAATTTATTATTAATCTCAAATATCCTATAATGACATGTGATGATTAACTACATGGACTAGATAATGCTTTTAATCAAGCATCTTGAGTTATATATTGACAAAGCCATTAATATTATATGATCTCTATTACTTCAACATACTTATTAAAATTTATTTAATTTTTATTAAGTATTATGTATGAAAATATATCATTAATATTATATGGGTTTCATGATTTTAATATATCTATTAGCATGTATATCATTCAAAAAATTGACATAAAACATGCTAAGGTATAATTCTCCAGGTACTTATTTGAGTTCAATATCTCTTGGTGTCTTTTATATAGAATTTATAAAGATAGGTTTGCTAGGGGCATCCATGGTTACATGTAAAATAAAGTGAATTAATATTTGTCAAAATAATTTAATCCATAATATTATTTTAAGATAAATAATGTTTATACATTTATAGAAATATAATTTCATAATTAAATTAATATAAATATAATATAATTATGTCATCCAATTGACACAAATCTACATCTTAATTGTTTGATTATTATGTCTTTGGTAAGCCACTCTTCTATATGCGATTGCCCCTAGAACTATAAATAATCATTGTACATTTATATTTATAAGTTACCACTTATATAAAGAATGAAACAAGAAAAGTATAGAAGAAAATAAAATATTAAAAGCTAGGAATGAAACATATATATTATAAATTAATCTCCAAATATATATATTTTATCTTATAATAATTGAAGTACATTTATGTAATCTCTTCTAATGTAAAAGAATACTTTATTTTCATTCATATTTTTCCATATAACATATTTACCTCCTATTTTATCAATTATATCAAACATTATAATATAGTATCATATAATATAAATGTATTTTGACTATAATAGTCCAAAGTATTTCTCAAAACACTCACCTCTCTTAACATATTCTCTTTGTAATTTTATTAATAATTCTAGGTTGTGTTTAAATATCAAATCAATGCCCTTAAATACCAATAGATAATGAATTATCACACAAATGTGTACCTATCAATATAATAAGGTGAATGGAGAAGGGTGGAATATTACAATTAAAAATTAAATTTTTTATAATTTTATAATTTAGTTCCACTTAATACAAGAACACTCTCATGTGTTGCTACAAAATAAAATTAACGAGCTTGGAGTGCTAACTATCCTTCAAACTTTATGGATTGATTTCATGGCCTAGGATTAATCCTACGCAACATGGATCCAATCTCTAAGGTGTGCTATTGATATGGGTGGATATATGATGCTTTATTTTTGTATTATAACCCAACCCTTTAACACAAAAATTAAAAAGTTAAAAAATTAAAAAAATTTAAAAACAAAAAATGTAATAAAAATTTGACATCAAACATACTACATGTAAAATTTATCATGACATAATATAATGATACACCTAGCATTTACACCAAGACACTAAGTGTAGGAATCTAAGTGGAATACATAATGGAGTATGGGTCAAGTAACCTACTGAATTTAATTAATGAGTTTCAATGATGCTTTGAGGTTTCTTATAGCCCTTTATTTTTGTATACTAACCTATGGATCCTATTGATGTTGATACCACCACACATCACTTCCATTAATTGTACATATCATTAGTATATATTTTGCATTATATCTCTTTTTTGGGGAGGAGTTTTGTCCCATGAGGTGTTCTCCTTTTCTCTATTTGTAAGAGACTGCATTTTCATTTGTACACGGGTACCTAACATGGCCTAGTAGTTGGGAGCCCTCATCCTTGCATAATTTGCATAATAACTACACTTCCTAAGTTGCACTTATGGGGGATGTTAGTGTGAATGGGATTATTTCCTAACTAGATATTAGTTGGACCTATTCACATCATTAATAAGTTTACTTAGGAGTTAGTTTCCTAGTGGCATTCTAGAAACTCATATTTTAATGGGACTATATCTCATTAATAGGCATTTAGTATTTCAATCATTCATTTATAATTATGCATTAGGAATTTAATGATTGTAACCAAGGTGGTTATCCAACTACCTCTATCCTTTCCTATATAAGGAAGGCTCTTGTACATTTGTAAATCAGTCTAGATCAATTCATCATTTGATCAAGTGATCTTCTTGCTCTTGTTGCAAAACTTCTTTATTCATGTGGATAGTTTTCTTTTTGGTGACCCATTGAAGAACTAACACTTTAAGTGGGTTATTGCTTTATATTTCCAACATGGTATCAGAGCATAGGCCATAGGAGATCCATCTCATATCAAGAAGTTGAACTAAGGAGATCTTTAAAGGATGATGGTATTTCTTAAAGGGCTAGTTATTATCATCTAGGAGACAACTAATTTCTAAGGAACTTTGGGTTAGATTTGACTCCACCATTTTTTTCAGAAGGTTCAAAAACCTAAGAATTTCCTACACATTTGTCAAGATTTGACTTCATTATCCAGACACCATCAAAGGTTTTTTACATTGATATTGTGGGAAAAGCACAGATTGTGAAAGTGTTAGAGAAAAAAACTCTCTCCCCCATTGCAAAAAAAAAAATATATATATTCCCTTGGTCAACATTACTCATATTTGTAGGTTGAGAAAAAAATCAATTTGGGTTTTTTTCAATAGTTGCAAAAAAATAAATTAAAAGGGGTTGGTTTAATTAATAGTCAACATTTTCTATTAAGTTGGGTTTTCAATATTTATTTTCAATGTACAAATTAAATATTGCTGGTTAATTTGTTTTGGTTGGAATATTATTCCATGGGTTTTAAATTAAATATTGGTGGTGGTTTTTTATTATAAAGTCAACATTTATATTTAAATACGGGCTTGAAATCGGTATATATATTATATTTTTGATTTCCCAAAGGAAAAATAAAAAATCTTTGCCATAGGTATCCTTGTGCATCGTTTAAATATTCACAACCATTTACATTTGGCACAATCTGGATGATTCAGTTTTGTCAACTCCTAGGGTACTTAGTCGGATATATGTAGAGATTGTTAGACTGTTTTGCATAAAATTCATTGTCATCTATTTCACTACAAGGAGTTCTTTGAACCCACCTGTATTTTTGTGTCGACCCCCAAAGATCCAATCTTCTACCACCATTTGCACTTTGTTCCCATCGGTCGATGGCTTTTGCTTGCTGAAGGATAGTGGTTGAAGAGGTGAACATAATTTTATTTTTTGGTGGTTGATATTATTCAAAGTTTTTGGCACATCCTACTTTTGTAGGCTTTATTTATTGTGCCATATACCTCCTTTTTACTGAAGATTGTCAATTTCCACCTATTGGCCACCATCCACACAAGACCCACCGAGACTTTTTCTACCATCGTAGGAAATCCCCTACCCACTGTTTATCAATCCCTTCACTTCCCACTGATAGTCTAGGTATCTACGTCCAAGGGCTTTGTCGATTGAAGTGGTGCCACCTCCAACCATGATGACCCTCAGCCCTGTCACCACTAGACCAGTGGCACACTTTTTTTTCCTCAACTTAGCCTCGTGGTCCTATTAACGCCAAGGCGCTGAATTTTCTTTTCCCTAGGTTTTTTATTTTTGTACCTACTTATCTTGCAACCTTGAACAGGGTAGTTTTTTTTCTACAAAGTGTAATTTTTCACCACGATATCGATTTTTTTCCAACAAGATATCACTGAAAAGATGATTCTATGTACTTTGTAGCCATTTAGAATATTTTTTCATATTTTACTATGGGTATTATTTATAGCTATCAGAAGACATTGCTTCCATTTGGACTCCCAAGCTCATATCTTTTCACCACTTTGTCAAATTTTGGAGATTCTCGCGGCATTGCAAAGGTGATTTAGAGTTCCATCATTTTGTCCACACACATTTTTTAGATTCAACCTCAGGTATTCTCTATCATTTTTTTGCAATTTGTGGAATTTTCTTGATAACCTATACATATTGTAATTTGCGAAAGGTTTATTTGTATTAGAGGCTTTATTTTCACTAGCACATCACATTTTGGAGTTTCTATTTGATATCAAAGGTCAATGTATTTTAAATATTGGAGATCATTCATAGTGCATTATGGGTTTTTTATATTATCCTACACTGATTATGTTGCAAAAGGGAAAATATAAGCAATGGAGAGATGTCATCATAACCCATCTCTAATCACTTGAAAGTTGAATTGTTTCCACATTTGTATGGTATAGTTCCCCAACTAGGTCAAAGTATTTAGAAATTTTCTTGGAATTGTAATAAATATA
>VDFB02344533.1:0-61586 GCA_007258455.2 Sequoia sempervirens | reverse complement strand
TTAGGATTAGAGTTTTGATTAGTGAAAAAATGATGAAAATTTTAGGATTAGAGTTTTGATTTTATTTAATTCATTTGTATTATGATTTTTTTAAATGCATTTTTTAAGTATAATTTTATTTAGACTGAGAGGCATAACCCTACAATGGCAACACATCCATATTTAGGAATCTTAAAAAATAGAACATTTCTTCAAAATTCTTTTCTAAAAATTAAAAAAAGATATAATATATTATATTAGATACATATCATATATTTTAATAATTAAAAAATATTCAAAAAACGAATATCTCTTCAAAATTATTTTCTAAAAATAAAAAATTTAAAATAATAAATCTAAAATCTAAAAACAAAGATATATTTGTAATTAAGTCGAGAGGCTTCTTACACTCACATCAAAAAATTGTATTCTCCCCATTTAAATTGACATCGACTAACTCGTCACAAAATAAATTATTTATCAATAGATTTATTCTTTTAAATAAGATTTTAAAGCAATTTACATACTGTGGAAATTTCCTTGTTTTAGCTTTGGTTTCTTAGCAGTTCGATGCCTATGGCATCTTATCCTTAGCTTTGTTTTTTCTGCTTTCCTTTATTGAGCTTTGCTTTTATAGCTTTCTCTGTTTTAAATGTCGTAGTTGCAAATGCCTTTGTAACCATGCATGCAAAATATGGAATCAAATCGCCATGATGGAATGGGGATTTAGTTCTATTTGAACATCGCCTCTTTGCATTGGAGGGTAGCAAGAATATGGTGTCCAAATGATGTGGATAAAAAGTGATGAGATTGCAAAATGAAAATGCAGAATTCTCAGTTTCCAAATAGTGAGAGGGTGTGACCAAGCAAGCTGCTAATGGTGGCCTCTAATGATGTCGTCCTCTTCTTCAATACTCATCATTGTCTACATCTAGAACCAGTTCTCGCAGCCTGAGTAAGGCCATAGATAGATCGCAAATGGTGATAGAATGAGAACTCTCGAGGTCGACCTATTGGAAGTTGTCTTGATATCATCCTTGAGTGATGGTAGAATACAATGTACAGAGGAACGATTCTGGTCTCCAATGGGCCATTTCTAATGGCATAAATGGGCCTGAGCTGAGATAAGGGTGTGGTGAATAGATGAATTCAGTCTATAGAAGCTTGCAAGATTCATTGAAGGAAGGTGCGTCTTCTACTTTTTCTTTTATAGGAAATCTTAATTTTCATCATCATATCCATGCATTAGATTGGCCAATGTCAAATGACCTATGTTCCAAAAATCTCTTTTGTATTCTATGATGTGAACAGGTCCAATTTTGTGGACATGCAAGCATCGCCATTGGGTGTAATTCTTAAGCAAAACCCTGTGGATATTTCTTTATAAATGAATGGTGGTTTAGGTGATCCCTACAATATATATGTGAATAGAAATCTTGAGTATTCAAATGATTTTGCCATGGAGTCATATCTAAGGATGTGTTTGATTCCCAAGCAAGAAGAGATCGAGAAGACAACGGGTGATTTGAATGCAAGTATCGAGTTCTCCCTATAGCCATGGAGTTTTGACGATCTAATTGATGGAGGTTCTATTTATCAAAGCATTTTTTATGCTTGCCTCAGTGAGTTGTTTTAAATTTGAAATGAATAAGTAGATTGTTGGTTTGAGATTTGATATCTGAAGATTATCATACTATTCTTTGAGTTTGGTAGATCTAAAATTTTAAAAGTTATTTATATGTATGACTCAAGAAAAAATCTATTTAAAAAAATGTTTTATCATGTTTAATCTTTATGAGCTAATGACGAGATTGTTGATGTTTATGTGCAGTAATGGGCTTTCAGAAACAATAAAAATTTGGGTCCTGCATAGTATTTATAATTGGGATGAAATTATAAAATTCTCTTGAATCTTATTAAATCGTTTGCATTCTCTCTATACAAAACCCTTTGGTGTCTATATAAAAATGATTAAGCTCCCTAGAAAAAAAGGAAACAATTAGATGGAAAAATCTCTATTTAATAAGGTGCGGGAAAATATTGTTTATGGGACGGGAACCTTCTTCATTGGTGAATGGTATTTTGATGATAATTGATAGGGGTTCAAAATTCATACACATGCATGGCACAAGAGGCAAAACTTCATTCTTGCATGATGAATGGTTTCTTTTTGTTCAAGTTTTTGTATATGAAGATATTTGTTTTTTTTTTAGTTATATTTATTTTCTTAATTCTATTGCATGATAGCTTTCTCTTTTTAGTTTTTATTGGCTTCCCCATGTAATAAAAAAACTTTTAATTACTTCACATTATGAAATTTAATTAAAGATAGCCTTAATGATGAAAATAGGTGCCTCGACAAGGATAACTTTCGGCATATTTTATATATAATTAATACTTAATATATGTATGCTAGTTATGCCGAGAGGCGTCTACAATGGCATCCATGAAAAATCAAAATTCAAAATTCAATGTAAGGGAATACTCTTCAGCTTGAATTTGACGTTCAAATGACATACAGTTGGCATAACTACATCCATTGTATGTAGACTTTTTTTCAAGCAAATTTAAAGTATATTTAAAAAAAAAATTAAATCAATTTGATATCTTTGTTTTACATTCATACAAGACAATGTGAAAACCCCTCCACCGAGTGTTGCAAAAATCTAAAGGACGTTCAAATACTCAAGGAATTGAAGATGGGAATCACATATTTGAGGTGGGATGGTATATGGTTTTTCTCTTTTTTTTATTGGTAAAAGGGAATATGTCATAGTCAATTTGAATTGTAACCATTTTATGTATATATTGTTCATTTGCAGGATGTTGGTTTGTTGATTGGAATGGAGGAGGTGCCATTAGACAAGCAGTTTGAATATCTTTCAGCTTTATTGGCACCACTTTGTTAGCAGGTAATTATTTATTATGATTATTGTTTGACTGTGATAATTCTTTAGATAATGAAAGGAAAACGTTCTTGGATAAGCAAATATGTTGTAGGGAAAATATGACTTTTTAATGATGATTACTGGTTGTTCCCAAATACACTTGAGGTATATATGACAGTCCTTGCTGTGAAAGAGTATCTCTGAAGAAAATGCATTTTTATTCAGTCTGGTCTCTTTGATTCTTCTTAAGCTGATTTAACCATTTTTAGATCTAGGTTATTTTTTTGCATGCAAATGTTCAAGCACAAGATCCAACAGGTTCTACCACAAGCCTACAACAAGTTATCTCTACTATCAATTCATTAAGCAAGGTTTTCATTTAGCTTTTAGGCAGTCCAAGTACAATTTTACCTTATGAGCATCTACAAAATGTTGGCAGTCAAGTTTCTTAACCATCATATATACAGTTTTGGTGGCTCTTGTGTTTTTTAACAAATCTAACCTTTTCTTTTTCAGGGATTTGGTGAACGCCTGGCAACTACCAGTCGTCCTACAATTGGCAATATGTTTGAACAGGTACACTTTAAGAAGTTGGATATTATAATATCTATCATGAACAAATATAAAATAATCCGAAAATATAGTTGGTTTAGATGCTATATATTGATCATTTATTGATACTTGAAACATTTAATTATTTGTTGGCTACAGCTGTAGTTGATGAAACTATAAATTTTCATGACTAAATAGTAAAATAAACAATTGAAAAGTGCTATAAAAAATTATCTTTAGACTTCTTGCACACCTCAATGTTTTATGCCTAATGTTAAAATTGAAAAATGTCAAGTGCTACAAATGAAAATGGTACTATTACTAAACATGTGGAAAGGCCTTTTGCTGTTGTTGATTTAAGTTTAAACTATAAAAATTCCACAAGACTAAAATAATCCAATAGTAGAATGAGTTTGACCTTAGACTTGGTGTGTACAACTAGGTTAAAATTGAAGAAAAATTTAAGTGGTACATAAGAAAGTGGTAGAATCACTAAATGGTATGTGAGGGGGCCTTGTGTCTAGAAGCAAGAAATTTTACTCAAAACTTATCTCCATGAAATTACAACCTTTTGAAACTATCATGGCTGTGTATCTAATAATAGTTAACACTGCAAAGCCATCCGACAACAAGACCAAGTGATAATGCGCAACAATAAAATGATGCTAGGGTATGATTAGAATATAAAATGAGCATGCGTCTGTTACTTGTCAGAGATTGCATGGTATATGGTGGCCTTGCAGCTTATGTGGGATGCTTAGGCAGAAGATCTGGCTCTGCTGCTTTGAAAATCAACTCAACGATGTGCTTACATAATATCAATACAACTGATGAATTTTTAGACAACTGCTACTTTCCAATTTCAATCAAGAAAATAGGTGCTTTTTTCTTTAAAGATGGCATATTCATTTTTTTTTCATTTCAATATACATGCAAATTTATATGTAACTATGATTGTTGTAGTATTTTAAGTTCTTGTGGTTTTTGCTTCCTTTTTTAATTGGATAATTTGTTGTATTTGTATTTTGTTCTCATCTTACATAGGCTCTTAAATCAAGCACAAGGATTTTAGGGCTTTGATTGGTGTATATTGTGAGAGCTTCATTTCCATGGGATTGGTTTTGTTGTTTGTTGAATTTGAATAGTTGTGTGTTGTTGTTGTTTGAAGGCCAATCAACCAATTGCCTGTCGTTTTGAAGATATTAATGGTAATTTCTCTTGTTTCAATTCTTGCTGTGTATTTTGTCTTTGGGGTCCAGTTTGAGATTGATTGCCTTCCGGTGAAATCAGAGAGTGAAATATGTTTCAATATACTGGGAAAAATCTAGTATTTGTCAAGAGTAGAGTATTTTCTAAAGGCTATCTTTGCACAAATTGAAGTTTTGATTCGCCGCTCAACAAATTTGTGTAAAAACTATTTTTTTTGTTAGATGAATATTTTGTAAGTTTTAAGTAGATTTTCCTTAAAATGAATATGTCATATTTTTAAAGTAGATTTTTCTATAAAATGAATGCAGATTTTCCTTAAAAATGAATATGCAGTAAATTCCATTTCATAATTATTGATGCTTTGTATGAAAATTCTCTTTCTTAAATTTTTCCTGGTTGGAATGGATTTACAAAATTCTAATTATTATGCTTATGGTTTAGATGTATGATTACTTATCATGTTGTAAGGGTAGAGATGCCAATTTCAATGAAATCCAACTGTTTATACAAAAAATAATCTAAATATTGAATCACCAATCCCACCTAGAAGTTTTTCCAAATAGAAATTAGCTATATTGATTTTGATAATATAATATGATGAATAGAGACTAGTATGTCAAATAGAGATTAGGTAAGCTGATTTTAAACATGTATAATTCCCTCCATCCATAGCACTTGCAACTTGATATTGACAGGATGCATTGACATCCATCAATGTGGGCAAAGGCCAAATAGAAAAAATAGCTATAGTGATTTTGATATTTGACAATGTCATATAAATGATATAAATTAGCTGAAAATAGGCGCTTCGAGAAGGAAAACTCTTGGCGTATTTTATATATATTAATATTTAATATATTTATACTAGTAAATAATATTAAAAAATTAATACAAACAATAATAAAATAATATCAATACAATATTTTAGATAGAAGGGACAAACACATGCAACATCTCTCTAAAAAGAGGATGAAATAACTTGGACTCCAAATCAATGTAATTTAAAACTAAATCAAGATAATTTATGGTCATCCGTTAATTAAATTATTTCAAGAGAAAAAATATTTATTATTTTTTATATTTAAAATTTAAATCAAAGGTTAAAAAATTATTTAAATATTTTTATTTTTTTACTTACGAAATTAAATTGATTATTTGTTAAAGAAAATTTAGATAATGATTCATATATAATTTATTTAATTAATAAAATTATTTTAAAAAATTATTTATTATATTAATGTTGATAATTTTAAATAGATTTAATAGGTTTAATCACTTAATGATATGTGAAATCAATATTAAAATATATAATGATATGGAATAAAGTTCTTTCTTATTTATAGGGATATTTTTTCGTATCGAGGTATAGGTATAGGAGTATGTACATGCATACATGCAGACATTTTTACATGAATATACAAAGAAAAACTTGGGATAAATGTTTGAAGAATTAAGAGATTAGTCAAATATTTTCGCAATTGAGTTATTAGAGTTTAGAAAGTTTAATAAACTAAATTATTAAAGAAAATTACTATTTAAACATGGTTTTACATTACATTGATTAAATTAAACGATATTTAATATCGTGATCAACCATACAATTTAATAAACTAAATTATTAAAGAACATTGCTATTTAAACATGGTTTTACATTGAATTAAATTAAATGATATTTAATATCATGATCAACCAGATTTGTTATGGTGTTTTGGAAGAACGAAATCATAAGGCATAACAAAGAAGATTATAAAAATATTATTTAAGAAGTGATCTTCTATTTATGTTAATATCAAATTAACCATATTTAATATGATTTTTTTAATGAAATAAACCATAAGATTAAACATTGAAAATATGGAATTTTAATATGAAGAAGTAATCTTCAATTTAAGTTTCATATTATATTAATGTACTTATTTGATATATTTTCAATACTTTTAGAATGAGACCAAGTGTGTCTAGTCGATGACATTGTGTTGTCAGTATTAACCAAATGTGCATAAAATAGGAGAGTAGTTACTCTTATGGTTCAAACCAAGGACTTGAACAAGTGGCAGTTGTCAAGTCCCAAGATGTTACAATATTGTAACACTCAAGGTCAATAAAGTATAACCAACCTAGTCATTTATCAACTTAGTGAGTAAGGACTTGAATAAGTGGCAGTTGTCAAGACCCAAAATGTTACGAGAACATAACATGGGTGTTCAAAGTTAAAAATACTTAACGAACCTAGTCATCTATCAATTTAGTGATTCATAACATTATGAATGAGAATATTTTGAAAAGTTAAACCAATTAGTCAAACAATCAGTTTGAGTTAAACTATGGGTCATTAAAGGTTTCCAAGTCAAGTTAGAGGTGGATGAACATATGAATCCACTTTTTAAGGAATTGGTTGAAATAATTTAAAACTTTGGCCAAAGTAGTACAAAAGTCTCTGCTTGCATTTGTTGGTTCACTGTATTCCAATATTGCATAACTAGTTACTAGTGTCTTACATAGTTAGAGAAGTCTATAGTTGTATGACCGAATTGATTATGTAGGATACAACACTAGAGACTCAAATGGTATACTAGGGTTCCTTAGTCTATACTTGGCGTTGAAGGGTAGAGCCACTTCTAGTTGGAAGGTGTGGGGGGGCCCACCAATTTGTGGTTGGAGGTAAAACGCTTGGGTGATTCTCTTCATCTTGTAGACGACAACACCGAGGCTTGTATCCAAATATGGAAGACTTGACCATAATACTAAATTGTAAATTGTAAATTTGATTACTTGATTGTTATTCATTTATGAAATTGTATTGGAAAGATGTATTTCTTTTACAAGTTGAAATGTAATATTATTTTAGATTCAAAATATTTTATTCTTTCAATTATAAAATGTGTAATATATGATAGAAATTTTTTTTTTTAACATCCCTATTTTTAAAGAAATGCAATGATTCACTTCAAGGTTTAAAATCATAGCAATTATTGTGTTGTATGAGTTATATTGTTACAACCTCACCAACTACTATGCATAGGACAAAGAGTAATACTAAAAACCAACTTAAGGATTCAATTTGACCTTGTTAATGGATCACATGAAGAAGTTAAAGATATTGTCTACATAATTGGCTCTAAACCACTAGATTTTCCTATGTACATTGTTTGTAGATTAAAAGGTCCAATATGAGACAAAAAATAATCAAGTACTATATTAGTACTACCAACATCACAAGGAAAATAAAAAAAAATACTGCTATTAATGTCACAAGCAATTACTATACATAAATCCTATGAATTTGCATTAAGCAAAACCACAATCAATATCGGTAGAATTGAAAGATAAGGATTAACATTTACAACTACATTGAGAGTTAAAACCATTAAATGAATTTACATAGAACCATCATTCGCCTTTGATCACTACTCTAGAATGCAAAATAATCCTTACAACGTTATAAAAAAGAAACTAGAGTCACGCCTACAATTAATATCCTCAATTTAGCAAATGTAGATATGTAAGCCTAAATCAACCATCTATCTTTGTTAATTCAAGTTACTCATATCAATCTTCTATTTATCATTATTTTTTATACAACACTTCATAACTAATTTATTACAATGTCTATAATTTATAGGCGAATACTTGACAACCAAAAAACATTTTTGTATAATATTTGTCCTCCTTATTCATAATATACACAATTTCTTTCAATTAATTTACTTTATTAAAAATAATAAATCATTTTCTACAATTTACTATTAGAATAATAAGAGTTATCCATCTAGTGATTTGTGTGAAATCTTATTTGATTGAATACTTGTGAATAAAAAGAAATTCAAATACAAATGTGTAATAGACTCTTAGTATAATAAATATGAGAAATAAAATAAAATAATCAATGGTGAGAAATATAAAGACCAATCTAAATCTTTCACAAAAGATTCACCAAAAAAATATATAGAAATATATATTTAAGAACAATATTGTAAAATTAATACATTTACTTTTAAATATTATTTTATATAAAAAAAATTATTAAATAAATAATATATTTCTTAAGTGTTCAAGTTTTTGGATTTAAACTGTGTGAGTTTTTTAAATCAACGTTTCATATTACACTCCATGATCCATCATCAAGATGATTTGCATGCAACAAGAGAGAAGAAACATAGAATGAGATAATAGACTTGGATGTACAAGTTGGCCACCCATCTAGCTAAATTCATTTCTATCATTGTTGGAAATTCTAGCTCTTTCATTAAAAACTCTTCACATTTTGTTGACTTCATCAAAGATAAGAAACTAGACAAAAATGATCTTCTTGTTAGCTTTGATGTGGTCTCTCTCTTCACCAAAGTTCCAATCCATGACTCCATTGAGCTTATAAAGCAAAAGACTAGTTATGAAATTTCCTCCTTGGTTGAGTTGTGTCTAAGATCCACCTTCTTCTCTTTCCAAGGTGTCATTTTTGAACAAGTTGATGGTGTTGCCATGGGCTCTCCTCTTTCTCCCATTATAGCCAACTTGTACATGGAACATTTTGAACACATTGCCCTCCATTCCTTTCCCCTCAAACTAAAGTGGTGGAAATGCTATGTTGATGATACTAACATTTGTTGGTCTCATGGTCTTGAGAGAATCGAAGAATTTCACTCACTTAAAAACATATCCCCTTGCATTTCCTTTACCAAAGAAATCAAAACTGATAACCAACTCCCCTTCCTTGATGTCCTTATCAAAAAAGTTGACGGGTCTCTATCTTGTTCTGTCTTTCAAAAATCCACCCACGCTGACCTTTACCTTCACTCGTCTTCCCACCATCATCCTAGCCAAAAAGCTAGTGTTCTCAAAACTTTGGCCTTTAGAGCTTTCACATTTTGTGATGACAAGCACATTGACCAAGAGTTAAATCACCTCACCCGAGTTTTCACTTTAAATGGGTATAAAAGAAAGCAAATCAACCGAGCTATCAATCAAGCCAAAGCTAGGTTGACTCCCCAACCTAGGCCCTCTCTCTCTCCAACCCTATTGCCACCCTTCCCTATGTGGAAGGAATTTCCAACAAAACTGATAAAATCCTCATCAAAAAGGGCTTAGCTTGCTCCTTCAAGCCCCTCTCCACTTTAAGAAACCGCTTACCTTCTCTCAAGGACTTGCTAGACTCTTTTCTCAATTCTGGTGTCTACAAAGTGACATGCTCTTGTGGCATCCCTTACATTGGGGAAACTGGTCGCTCGATCACCACAAGAATCAAAGAGCATGGTGCAGACATTAGGCATTATCGGGTCATGAAATCGACACTAGTCGAGCACTCTTCCAAGACCAAGCATCATATTGCCTTAGAAGACACCAAAATTCTTTCCAAAGAAGATAACTATTTCAAGAGAAATTTTAAAGAGGCTATTGAGATCAATAATCATGCTTCCAACCTTAACCGAGATGGGGGTTGGAATTTAAGCTTCTTGTGGAAACCCCTTTTGAACTACCTTATAGATCCCCTTGTTGTTAGCTCTTGTCGTTCCTCTCCTCGGTAGTCTCTTGCGCTCTCTCCCCCTCCTTTGGTCTTTTTCTTTCCTCGTCTAGCCTACCTTCCTCTTTCCCTTGCCCTCGTGGGGTTCATTTGGTTCCAGGAATTTATTTCTTTTTATATGAATTTTTTGTCTCTTGATCCCTGTTCCCTTTATTATTCTTGTCTTTTTTTCTTTGTATTCATTTTTGGGTTGGTTTTTGGTTTTCTTTATGTATTCTTTTTAAATTTTTAATTTCATTTCATTTTCCATTTGGTGTGGTTGTCTTTATGTTTTCATGCTTTTATCTGTTTTTCTATTTAGTCTTTTTTCTCTTATTTCCAAGTTAAATTTATTTTTCATTGTAAGTATTTTGATTTTTTTCATGGTTATTGTTTATTTTAATTAGTTTATTTATAACTTTCTTTCCCTTAGTTTTCCTTTTGTCTCCTCCTTTGTTTTTTCTCTTATTTCTTATTTTAATTAGGGTCTTTTTGTTTATTATTTTGCTTTTATCATTTGGTGTTTTTGATTTTTATCCTATTCTCTTTTCTTTGTATCCATTGTTGTTTTTTGTGTCTTTGTTTTCTTGCTTCGTCCTTTTCCATTTCATGTCTTATGTTTTGGTTATTTTCTTTCTTTTTAAATTGTTCTCTTCTTTGTCTTTTTGGCTTTTATTTTATTTTAATTTAATAAGTCGTGTTTATTTCTTTTTTGTCTTTTTAGTTTATATTTTTATTGGAGTTTTTTTATTTAATTAGTTGTGGTTATTTGATTTGTTTTCTTCAATGAATTTTAATGCTTTTGTTTCTATTTTGTTTGATTCTCTTCATGGTCATTTACTCTATTATTATATATTAATTTAAAAAGAAGTATATATATTTTTTAAATTACATATAATAATTTAGAAGGAAGAGATATTATTTGGATATTTTTTAAATTATATTTAATTTTTTTCATTTTAATTTGTATATATAGTTTATTATTTCTTTGAGGTTTTTAATTATTCTTTAACTATGGTTCTTTGATTTCATTGTTTTCTTTTTGTTTTTATTTATCTCCTCTTTTTAGTTTCTTGGTTCTTATTTTATTTTATGATTAAGGGGTAAGTTGTTTTAATTTATTTTATTCTCTTTTTTCTTCATTGGTCAAAGCTTAGTCTTTCATCTTCTAGCCTCCTCGCCTATTTATCGTTCCAAGTATGTAAATCATCCTAATGACAGATCATGGAGTGTGATACGAAATGTTGATTTAAAAAACTTACACAGTTTAAATCCATAAACTTGAACACTTAATTATCATGAACTGTGGAAACTAAATGCTATTGAATATATTTCTTAATATTCTATCTCTTATTTATTTGCAACTATTTGTGTTTTGGGGGTTATTCTTCTTATAAAACCAGCTTCTCTTTGAAACATTGTTTGCAAAAGATCATGACCCTTCAACATCCTTTATCATTATCATTATAAAAACATTTTAATTATTACTTACATTGCTTAACTTAGAAAAAATACAAATATAAATATGCGTACTACATACAAGAGTATTGCAACTGAGAAGGTTCTAGCTCTTCGTGGCATCTTCTTTTAGTATGTGTCGATACCTGTTTTTATTAGGGTTTTTTCTCTCACCTATTTGTATGGCTTTATCAACATTCTTTATGCTTTCAGTCCAATGAAAATAAGGAAGATGAGGAGAATACATTGTGGACAGGACAGGGATGCGCTGCAGAACGAGGGGCGTTAGGCATAGGTGGTAAGGCAAGGATTTAGATCGGATCAGTAGTTGTGCTGTGTCTGATTTAAATCTTGCCTATTCCCCCTATTCCTAAACTCCTCTCTGCACCTCCCTGTACTTTCTGCAGAATCCCCGAGCGCTTCACTTCCCAAGGTATGGTGAGCTCTAAGTTTCTAATCCCTGCCTCTCAAACAGATTTGAGTAGTTATGGATGGCTATTACAGGTTTTCTTTCTCGTTCATCACCCATTTGTAAGGCCATGTAATTGGGTATCTACTAGGGTTTCTATTTTTTGGGTGGCTGTGGGTGGAGCAACATAGATAAGTGGTATTCGTTGAGGATCTGAGGTAGGCCTAGATTTGGGGTTGTTTCTGAGGCCAATTTTATCAAATATAACTTATCATGATTAAGGGTTTTATTTTTTGGGATATTTTGTTCTGGAATCATCAGTTCTCTCCACCGGGCTTTTGACCTGCCTTATGACCTTTTCATAATTATTTAATTCCTTCTCTGGGCCATGGCGATTTGAACGTGTTACAGTCTTACCAGTGTTCCATTATTATTATATTAACCCCCTTGGACTGGTTGTATTTACCCTTATTTCCTTGTTAAAGCAGTTGTACTTTATCCAATTTTGTGGGTGGAATTTGCCATATGGCATTTCAACCTGGCAACTTATGAAAATGGTTATAGTTGATAAGACAGTTTATTTTCCCTTCAACAGATGGGAAAACTCATTTTATATGCAAAACCATTAGTAGATATGTACTCTTGCACTCAAGAGATTTGGCGGTGTGAAAAAAAAAACATCAAAACTTCCAAATTACAAAGCAAGGTTTTCCCTGCAAAGCCAGGTATTCCTTACATGGCGGAAGACAAGGATAGCTTCATATAGTAAGCCATATTTCTAACGTAGAGTTCATTTCTTTCATTTATGGCTATATTCTCATGAAGATCGAGCTTTACCTTTTTAAGTGTGGAGAAATAACTGCACATGAAGAGCATTTCCAAGGTGGGAACCAATAGGGTTTGAGTTGTGAAGCAGCTAGAGAGATTTTAAAATGTCTTTTACTAAATGCCAAATACAAAGAGTTTAAGCTTTGTAATGTAATCGTTTTGTATAAACATGTCCAACAGTAGTTAGTGTTAACTACTGTTTTGAAATCCTGAAAATATTAGGGCTAGATAGAAAATTATATGAAGTATTGGATTTTTTTTTCGAACACGGTATAATCACATCTGGTTACTGGTTACTATCATATTAAAAAAGGATAATCAGATCTTCTAAACAACAAAACAATCTATTGACACATGTCATACCAAAGTGTTTATATGGAAATAATAAAAATTCATAATAAGACACACTTTTCATTGAGTGTTCACAATTAATTAAAGAATGGTAAATAAATATGAATATTATGATGCAAGGTTTATGGTAATTTTCTAAACAATGATTACCATCCTTATCATATTTTCATGTTGATGATTATTTACATGTTGCTACATGTGAGGACCTTGTCATGTCTTTACCTTATTGTTATTGTTATTTTGATTTATTATTCTCACACAAGATTACACTAGATTGAGCATATATAATTTTCTTATGATATTTGATTATATCCCATTTTTTTAGTATGGCGAGTGAATTTCGAATTCCTCTGGTGATGGAGGAGAAGATGGAGCAGTGGCGGATGATGAGGATGATCTTCTATGGTTCTGGGGGCTCGAACCTACATCATTGGAGTTTCCTTTGTTCTTTCTTGGTACGTTTGGTGCGTTTGATGAAGGTGGGGGTCTGTCTGTTTCGCCTGTTGGCTTGTGGTGTTTTGGTTGGCCTTGGAGGGCCTCTATCTAGGGAAGGATTAATTCATTGGTGGCACCTTCTCCTTTGCTTGTGCATTGGATGGTTGGGGATGTTGTTGTTGAGTGTTGCAGTCTCTTGTTGGTCTCTCGGGGCCCTGTTTGGGAGTGATGCTTGTTCTGGTGGGGGGACTCGATGATTGGGAAAGAGACGCTTCTTCTTTCCTGCTCTTGGCTGCTCTTTGATGACTAGTGTTTGGTGAAGGCCTCTCTTGGAAGAGTTGGTATAGCGGTTAGGGGCTTGGCCCTGGGATATTTCATGTATGTGCCTGATGTGGCTCCAGATGGTAGGGTCGCTTGCCTTTTTGATTCTTCTGTGGTGCCTTGCATTTCATTTATCTATGTTCTCCTTATTTTCGTTGGTCCTGGTGTGGCTTGTGGGTCCTTGGTGTTGAGTACTTAAAGGGCTTACCGTTTTTCTCTTCTACTCCAAAGCCTATGCTCTATTCTGGCTTACTTCAGCATATAGCTTTGTTTTGGGTGAGACTTCGATTGTGGTTGCCATTTTGAGGCCTTTGGAGGACTTTTCTCTGTCTCTAGTTGCTAAACTGATTGCTGGAGGATGGGCGGTTGTTAGTTGTTGTTGTTTGGGTTCTCTTTGGAGCCCTAATGGGTCATTGAGGTTTTCTCCCCTTCTTTGTGACTGCTTCGCTGCTTTGTTTGGACAAAGTGTTGCTGTTACCTGTTTGCTCTGCGTTGTCCTTTTTTATTTCAAGCCTAAGGCTATTTTTATCATGTTTATGGACTCTGGTTTTGTTGGGATTTTAGGGCTATTAATGCTCAGTATTACTTTATTTGTGGTTGGTGTCTTGTGCATTGCTTTAACTGTTTTGAAGCTGCAAGTTCTTGCTTATGCAGGTTTCAAGGTTGTGGTTGTAGAACTTATGCAGGTTTCAAGGTTGTGGTTGTCTTTCAGACTTGGGTCACCAGAAAATTTATTGTAGTTTTCTTTTTGTCTCTTTGGGTGATCTTGATGCCCTTGTCCTGCTTTGATGCATTCAAGCAAGGCTTGCTTAAGGGTTGCACTGTGCTCCTACCTCATAAGGTTTGGGGTTTGTTTAAGGAGGTGGTTGTGTTGGCTTCAATTGATGCTCTAACTAAAGCTACCAGGGTTATGTTGAATTTGAGGTATATGGTAGCCTTTGTGGTCCCCATTAAAGGTTTGCTGGCTCCTTTTGTGGCAAGTTTGAAGGAGGTCCTTAAGGGTGTTATGGACTCTCTTGTTTCAAGCACCTCTTTTTTTTTGGCTAAGGTCTTCAAGGTTGTTAAGAAATTGTTGAACCAGCTGAGCGAGGATGCTTTAGTGGCTCTCTCTCTTGATTGGGATGCCCCTCTTTTGTTGGGGTTTCATTTTGTATTCATATTGATGGTTCTGAGGTTGTTGGGGTGTGCTTTGATAGTTGTTGAGCTGCCTCATACTACATCTTTATTGTACCTAATGCTCGTGTTGCCACGGAATGGGGTGTGTTGTCTTACTACTAGAGTGTTGACTTCCTACTTGGATTTACAGTTGGGGTCTCCTATGGAGGAGGAGATTGCTCATGTTGAGGTGGAGCCCTCTCCTATAGAGGTGGAGATGGTGGTTGTTGTCGCAGTGGGTTGTTCCCTTTCTTTCTGCTGGTTCCTTTTGAGGTGGAGCAAGTTTTTGTAGGAGATTGGGGGCTTGTAGTTTTGCTCCTCACTTCATCCTCTCTTTTAGAGGGGAGCTCGCTCTTATTGAGCTAGAGAATGAGATGGTGTGTTGGGTGAAGTGGTTCTCTAAGTTGGATTTGTCTCCTCAGTGCTTTGTTTTGCTTGTCGACTCCCAAATTGTGGTAGGGAGTTGGGATGTGTTGAACCTAGGTTATTTCAAGCGTTGTTGTTTTAATGGTGTTGTTTGGAAATTGTTGTTGTATGGTGGCCTCGATGTTCAGGTTGTCTTCGTCCCACAGAGGGTAGATGTTGTTAAAGGTTGTTGTTTTTATAGACTAATGGGTGGCCTGCAGGTGTGTGTAGGTCATGCTCTTGTTTCTGGCCTAGTGTTGGTGCTCCGTTTGAGGGGTTGGTGTTCTACAAGTGTTGTTGTTTGGGTGGTTCTGCCTTTGGGATATGTTTTCTCCTATAAAGATGGAAAGGAAAGGAGGTGGATGGGGGCTCTCTACCCCATCAGTGTTAATGTTGTTTCTGGTTCAAAATTGGTTGCTCTAAGTAACAGGGTCGATGTGGGATGGTTCTTTCAAGGAGTGATGATGGACTTAGTTGTTTTTTGGTGGTTTGGGCCTCAGGATCCTCTCAATCCTGCTTGTTTGAGTTGGAAGTACAGATTGTCCAACCCACCTCTAGGGTGGTTGTTGTTTCAAGCTATGATTTTGCCTGCTTGGAGGGTGGCCTACTAGCCTATTTTGTTGACTATAAGGTTTGTTTTGAAAGTTGAAGATGACCCTACTTGGAGGGAGTGTGTCCCAAATTGGTGATAATTGGGTAATTTTTGCTTTGGTCAAATGTGTGCTCTAAAACTTTCGGTGCTTAATAGTATTGTTCGGGCTGCTATTTTTTGATAGCTTTGTTATGGTTTCGCACCTGCTGGTCTTTGGTTGATCTCATAAATGGTTTGTGTGCCATTTTATGGATCAATTTGGGTATTTTGTTTTTTATTACGCTGATAATGGTTTTGTGGTTGCAATTCTAGATCTTGGCCTACGTGCCTTTTTAGGCCTGGTAGTGGTTAGTGCTATTTTTCCCAGTCTATTTCTCTGTTTGTTGTTCTGAATTTGTAACCACAGGATTAGGGCCCTTCCCCTACTTATCTAATAAAAAACAAAACAATCTTTTTCTAATTATTTTATAATTAAAAGAGTTAAAGTTTCATAACTTTTAGTCATAGTAGTTTTATAATCATAATAAAGATAGTAGTAGTTTTACAATCATAATAAAGATAGTAGTTTTACACTACAATCGACTTTCTTGCATTGAATAAGATAAGCTTACATAATAAGTCAAATGCATTTTTTGGCACACTAATGTACTTGCAAGTTATGAAACCTACAAAATGGCTAGTCTTAAAAGTTCTCATCAAATATCAACAAAATAACATAAAAAAATTAAAAAACTTACCAAAATATCTCTATTGTATTGATCTTAGACTAAATTACTTACAAGGCCTACTTGAATGATAGAATAATTAGCATGAAAAATGAGTCACTTAGTGAAAGCAATGCATTATTAGTTGATGAGTCTTCATTCCATTTAAAACCATAAATATGCAAGTAGAATGTGAATGGTCATATGCACAAACTTATTTAATGTATTGATTATGTAAGATCTTACACTAACACCATGATTAAAAATGAGAAGAGAAGAGGGTTAGAGAAACAAAGATTAATTTGAAACCATTGTCAATCACTCTTTACACCATTTTTTAAATAGACGGGATATTTTGTTTTATTGATAAATTCTTACAAAGTTTGGATGGGGTATCCTTGTGATTACACAAGATTACCTCACCATCAGTTACAAAGCTTGGATAGGGTATCCTTGTGATTACACAAGATTACCTCACCATCAGCCAAGCATCAACGAATGTAAACACTAGTCAAATCCATCAAATCTAGTTAATTAAATGTGATAACCCATAAAAGATGAGTAAATGCATACATCTTGTATTAATTTCAAAATCGTAGGTTTCCACCAAAATAATCCAAAAGATAAAAACATTCCACCCTCCACCCAAGAGGATAAAATAAAAAACTTAAAACAAAAAATTGAACCCTTTACATTGAGCCTTCTATATGAATTTATGGGTTCTTTTGTGCACGAGGAATACAATGAGTCATTCCTTTCAAGAGTAAGACAATTACAAAGAATCTAAAAAGTCATTATGTGCTTTTCTATTGTAAATTTAAATATTTCAATTAATGTACATAAAAATAAAATATATTGCACATCATTTTGTCCCCTTATGAGATTCTCTTTGCTTGAATGATTGGATTTTTTCAATTGAAGCTTTTACTATGTTGGTATAAGGACCATCAAAGTGCACAAAATGACTACTTGATGGAACAAAATTGTTTGATACTAATTCATCAACTTCCTCACATTGTGGTAATTTTTCTATAAAAAAATTGGATGTGATCCACTCTCATTAACCTAGTCACTCAATGACTTGGCTTTCAACATGTCATCAAATTGTGCCTTCAAAGTTTGCATTGCACTATGATCATTTGAGCATTGAATATTGAGCATCCAATTCTATTGGCAAAATCACCTTTTTAGCCGATAGGCTATATATTGTATGAGCTTTTGGCCTGAAACAAGTCTCACGCCGTAAAACTACTATGGGTTGCCATCAAACTATTGTGGATTTTAGTCAAACTGTCGTCGATCAAATGGAAGTAAAAGGTAATAATCAATGATGAGTTAGGTGGGAATAAATGTAAGCGGCCGTCTTTTTGTGGCGTGAAGTGTTCCGTCAGAAGATGGACAGAGCCACAACCATCGGAAAGCTTGTCAGAAAACCAGCTGGTTGGTCGATTGCATTGAAAGATGCAATTATAAAAAATATGATTTCCGCATCAGATCATATCTTCAGCAGACAATCAAATCAGATCTCCAATACTCAATCAAATCAAAATTTATCTCACATCCAATATTTTGGTTTAAAACATTGCGAAAATCTTATCTCCACCTCTAGAATCCGATCTTGTAAACTTACTTTCTCATTTCTTATAAATAGATTGAAGCAACAGTTTTAGGGAGATCGGTATTGATTCCTCTGGGTATCTAGATCTAGAGTATTTCATTGTAGTCTGCAACACCTTATATGCAAACTCTTTGCAACTATTACTTTTGTAGCTCCCGTCAAATAGTTTTTTTGAGGTTGTTTGATGTACTCGATCAAATTGCCGCCTTCTTTGCCTTCTTAGCAGGAGGAGCCTTGCCAGCAGGCTTTGCAGGAGTCTTCTTCACAAACTTTATAGATTTAGGCTTCTTCGCCTTTATTGGCTTCATCGCAGCAGTTTTCTTAGCCGGAGTCGGCCTCTTGGCAGTTGGTTTCTTCATCGGGGTAGCTGGTTTCACAGCCTTGGAAGGTTTCACAGCAGAAGGCTTTGCAGCAGCAGCAGGGGCCTTGGCGACCTTCTTAATGACTTTTTTAGCCGATGGCTTTGCAACCACATGATCACATTCAGAGACTAAAATGTCTCAAGGAATGACCATTAAAGGGAAAGGGCTCTGGATGGTTTGTAGTCCACTAAGTATATGCATTTTTAAAATAATCATATTTAATTAATTACACGAGCTGTAAGAAAGAGCAACACATCCACTACATAGTGGTGACCTACATCAAAGATGTTCTAGAATGGTAAAGAACACGGAGATGAACATCAAAACAAACATAAAGTAGTGCCTTAACTAAGTTAACTAATGCAATTCTTTTGCAACTTGAACCATTTAGCTCATTTGGGACAGATCATAAACATACTTACAAATCTCTTCATACGCTGCTCCTGAGTATTGATCTTGAATTGAAACAAAATAATACAATCCAATCCTTAAAATTCCTACAAGTTAGTGCAGATCAATGACAAAGACAAGACCCCAGCTCCCTCCCCTCCACTCCCCCCAGTAAGAAAACTGAGAACACGACGCTTTGGGTTAATGATAGGAATGTAGCTGAATAGATCACAATATTTCTGCAGCCTCAGAAAAAAAGCGCATGGTGATGAGAACAAGGAAATTATATGCAACATGGAGCATACTTGTGAGCCAAACATGGGAGACATGCAGCTACCACGTGTCTGCTCCTCTATCCTGTTAATATACATACACTTATTATATATAAATTTTCTATGGATATATACATGCTCTATTTAATGAAATCCCTAATCGACAAGAGATAAAGTGTTGAATGAATGTTCTGATGACTAGGGATAGGTGTTCACAAATAAAATAAATAAAATTACTTATTCCACGAGTTTTGGCCATGGCAGCCAGAGTATAGGTAAAGATATATAAATATTTTGTCTACTTTGTTTTATTTTTCCCTTTTTTTTTAAATTTTATTTGATGTTGTCAGGCATTGGAGGCGACTGAGAGAGGCATCCAAGAGGCACCAAGATTTTCAGCCAAACAAATATGTATAAGATATTTTTGTCTCTAGAATATATTTGCTATTAATTTTTATTTTTTTTAAATGTCATTTTAAAGATTTTTTTATGTCAATGAAAATTATATATATATATATATATAAAGTTTTTAGTTCTAATAACATAAATAATAAATATAAATTAATAGAAAATTTAAAATTTGATGGAATGTTTGAAAAATGTTTAAAATTTCTTGAAGAACTGAAATTATGTAGTAAAGTAAACTGAAAATTGTAGTTGTAAGATTATTGAAAATAGAAGGGATGGTACATAGGAGAGAAGAAAATTTTCAATCACATTTATGGAACACACGTAAGGACAACATATTTTTAAAAGCACTATGGATATACACTTGGCTAATAGATTCAACCTTTCAGAGTGCATGTGAAGGAGAAAAACCCACACAAAATGCCACCTATTTAGTTCATGACTACCAAATCCTACAAAACAACAAGATGAAAGATACCAACTCAACTATCAAATTCATTTTGTAGTGTGAGATTTTGTTTCATCTTATACCTTTACTTTTTTCGGTGCTTTGTATGATGAGTCTACTTACATGTCATTAGCAGAAGGTACATGGAGTTGGCATAGATGCATCAAGGCCATAATTATATTTATTAGATTTTGTTATATTTGATCTCTATTAGTCAATCCCCTTATTACTTCTCTATATTTTTCTATCAAAGTCCCTTGCCCCCTCCGGTGCAAGTGTTTATAAATAATTTGAATCACATTTAGGATGACCAAAACATATTCTTGCATCCCTTCAAAATGCCTTGTCGGAAATTATAATTATCTATTCCTTTTTTATTTACTAGCTTGTCAACAACATCCAAAATTTGATAATTTGAAGCAATAAGTTATAAAATGATGGGAAAATTATTCTTGATCTTTGTTATTTCTTGATCTATATCAACCTCCAACATCTTAATTACAAAATCTTTGTTTTTGAGCTTTTTGTATCTTAATGCAATTTCAATAGTCTTGTAAACTAACCCCATTAATTCATTACTCTATACTCTTATGGTGGTTACAATATTTTGTACTTCATTGATAAGCAGTAACCCTATTCCTATAGATGGTTGTGAACCTAAAGTTGTTGCAAAGGAATCAATTGAACCCACAAGATTTTCAATATATGAAGTCAAATAAGCTACTTTTTTCTTTTAGCTCTCTTTTTGTAGCTTTATCATTTTCCATCTTTTAAAGCATCCACTCTACTAAAGCTTTAACAATTTGGGCTCTTTCTTCCTTTGTTTCTAGCATCCTTTAGTAGGGTAACAATTTGTGCATGTCAAGATCCCTATGAATTTGTACAAAATCTCTTGTAAAATTTGTGCCTTTAAGTTGTTAAGAGGTGGATATGTCACAATAGGTGGAGGAGATGGCACAAGAGAAGGACTTCTTTGTGGGTTATTAATAAATGTCAAAATCTTCAATTCCTCAGTAGGGAGTCCATTTATTGTCCCCATATCATTCAATTGTTCTTTTCAAAACTTCTCAAGTCCTTTGCTCTAGGCTCTTTACTTGCTTTTGCTCCTAATCTATCCTTGGTAGTGGTCTAGAAGCATTTTCTCTTTGTTGTAAGTAGAATTTGCAACATTTCCATCATCCTTTCATATGTAGCTCAATAGCAATTTAATGTCTTTAGTTGGAGAGAAGTCATCCTTGAGTGGTCTCTCTTTCTAACTTTGTAATCATCTATACAATTAGCCTAGAAATCTTCCAACTTCTCTTTGTGTTTGCAAGTATTTTGTAGGCCTTCAATGATAGACTTCAAATTGACGAGGATCTAGTATCAGGGAATTTCAAATTGACCTATGCTTGTTCTACTTCTACATTCTTAGTAGCTTGACTTATTAAACATAAATAATTAATTACAATGAGGAATCCAACTCCCTTAACTTCTCTAAACATAATTTATAAACCTCTATCAATTGCTTACAAATTAATAGTGCCAAATTGTCACTAACATATCTAGGAAGCATATATAGAGCTTTATCACATCCTTCCACTATGATGTATGTAAGTGGGGAACTAACTATACTAGTTGACAAATCTATATGTTTTATTTTAAGATTTTATAAACATTCTTTTAGTAATATCTCTCCCTCAAATAGATTAACTATATAGAAAATGAAAGAATTGTTTATTCTCGTGAAATTTTGTGTTATGCCTATAATTCTAGTAGAGGATAATATTCATACACTTTTTTTTGTCCTAGTCCTGTTGCACCAACTATTTTTAATCCCAAGAATTGTTGTTTCCTTGCCATAGCATAGATAAGATATGAGGTCATGTAAAATTTCTTTGATGTCATCACCTTTGAAAGATGGTCATCTAGTGCACCACTTATTATAATAGACCAATCAATGAACTCCTTTCCTAATAACACCTTTGAAATAAAATGATACATCCAGGGCTAGAATTCTCAAGCTACTTCTTGACTAGTAACTCTACTTAATAGTGTGATGTATTCATTTACTTCATCAATGAAATCATTTATACATTTCTTTAGCATCCCAAAGAGAGCTTTTCAAGTCATTCCTTATTTATTGTCTCCAAATATTTGGTTGCACTCCCACTATAATAAGTCTAGATAGAATCCATTGAAATTTCCATATATTTATCTCATGGGTAAAGAAAACATTTCTTCAATTAACGAGGTTGAACTAGTAATACTAGGTTGCCACTTGCATCTCTAATATATCTTGTATTAGAATCATAATGATGTGCACATGCTAAGACCAAGTCAACTAACTCATTGATATCGAGAAACATGCTACTTGAACTAACCCAATAGCCTTGATGTTCTCAAACCTAGTAGACATCGATTTCATTAATTGTTATTATCACATGGAACATGGAACATGGAAAAACTCCCTTGAATTCATACTTCATCATTGTGAGGGATGTCATTCCTTATCACAAGGTACTTTGGAATTTTTTTGTTTTACTCATGGTTTCTTACAGTTTTTCTAAATATAATTATATTTTGACTTATTAAATTCATTTTGTAATTATTTGATATTCAATTATATTGTTTACAAAATTATCTATGTTTTGAATTCCTAAAATTTCTATTTTTAGGAGTTATAACCTTCAATTTGATTGTTTTAACGCTTTATTATAATTTAGACTTAGATGTTGATTTGCAATACTATGTTTTGGGGTTTGGGCTTTAGTTATAGTTTGCAAGGTTGTTTGGTATGCAAGTCAACATTCGATACTTTTTTTCAACTTGTGCAAGTGTATATGCATGATTTGTTCCCTTTCTTTCATCTATATGGCTTGGTTAATATAATTCGAGATATCAAGTTTTTATAACTTTTATTCTTATTTAGACAAAAGTTGTCTTTAGATATGAAGTGTGTATCATTAGACATGCCTTTATTGATTACCTAGACATAGCTTTGATGCTAGCCAAGTGTTTATAGCCCCAATGAAGATACCTTTATAACCTAGTAGAGTTACTTGAATCATCTAAAATGAATAAAGTGTTTAATCTTTCTTTTCTTTTCTTTATTTTTTATTTTTTCTTCATTCCTCATCCCACAGGCATTGAAGTTTGCCTCTAGATTCAAGTACAAAATGGTAATCAATTCTTTTATCACTATATGTTGAATATCACTTGATACCTTAATCATGGTCACATGCTAAAAAGCCTTTAAGAACGTTTAAATATCCATAAAGTGAGGGATGAAAGATACGTGAGATATACTTTCAAATTATGTTCATGGCTTCTTAAGTTTGAAAATTAATTTACCCATCTAGATAAAATATTTGTAAAATTTATACCATGAAAATTATCCATCATGGATGTATAAGAAAAAGATTGCATGTAACCAAGTATAAGAAGTGTCTCATGATTCTTGATATGTCTCCACGTGACTAGTCACCTTTAAAACCTAATTAAAAAGCTCGGGTGGAGGCAAGTTAAAATATTACAAGAAATAAAAAATCAAAATGGAAATAGAAAAACACTTGAAATAAAGAATATCAAAATAAAACAAACCAAAACGAAAGGAAACTAAAATTTCTCTAACCTACCTACCCTTAAAAGTTTGTTTAGGAATTTGGATGAGGTAGGTTCCATATTTTTCTTTTCCAACATTATCATGTGTTAAGGTTTTAGTTGTAACACTCTTGAAGACTACATGTTTATCTTTATATTTGAAGAAGGAAGATCAAATCTTGTAATTTTGTTCTATCAATTAACTTTAGAGAGAATTAAGAGCTAAGGAAGTTCGTCTCCCTCATGCTCTACCAATGATATGTCCTAAAGTTTGAATCTTCAAAGTTAAAAGAATAAGAGGGATTTGTATTTCTATTTGTTTCAATATCTTGATTATTTGTAATGCCTCTATAAAGATTTAATCTCTTTCTAATAGTTTCTCTTGATTTGTTTTAATGAAAAATTTCATCATTAAAACATAAAAAACATGATTAATGACAAGTAAGAGATGATTTAGGAAAATCCTATTTCATGATGTCATCTATTGGAAAGATTAGTCTATCAGTGTGCACCTCATGTTCTTCAATAAACATTCCTTACTCCATGTTGGAAGGTTCATTCGATACATGCACAACATTAAAAGTAAATTTAATTAGTATTAATCAATTTTTGTTTCTAGATTTGATTGTGTTTGCTTTTTTTTTTTAATTAAAAAAAATGAAAACACAATCAAATCCAAAAACAAAAATTGATTTATAATTATGGATCGTGGAAACTTGATATCTTTATTTAGTATTGTATCATTTAAATTTAATTCCATAAAATATTCTTCAATAACACCAATTTTTCATCTAAAGCAACATGATGACATACAAAAGGTACACATGTTTCTTTCTTCTCAAAATTAGTATGAACACAATCATCAACCAACTTAGTTTGTCCAATTGAATCATTCAAATTGTTCCTTAGCATATTAACTTTAGAAGTAATATCTTATTTATCATAATCATCACTATATCCACACTAAAAATCATAAATCTTAGATTTTTTTAGGAAAAGATAATATTAAATTACATCTTTCTAATTTTTCATTACTTTCTTCATATTTAAAATAGATTATTAATAATCTTAAAGCATGCTAATGATGGGTTAGTTGGTTCTTCTTTTCAAAATTTGTCACAGATTTCTTGTTCAAGTTTACAATTAAGAGAATTTAACTAAATAATTGTAATTCCATCTTTAAGACAAAGCACATTAGTTTCTCACACTTCCAATGCATCTTCTTCTTTCATCCTTGTCATCATGTTGATGTAAACAAAAAGCTATTTTCAATTGATCCCTTTGGCTTTTCATAAGGTAGTAGTATAGGTACCAATAAATCGTCAATATCATCACTTACTCTTTCATCATCGCCAAGAGAATCCAACTTTTCATTTAAATATTTTCTTGTGCTCAAGTCTTCAATTAATATATGTTCATATCTATTCCCTATTCATAATAAATCCTCATATTCATTTATTTAACAATTCCAACATAATTATTACCAATGTCATCATAAACCTCAAAATAATTGATCATAAATTCTCCATTATACTCACTTTTCAATTTATCATTTCGATTGGTTGCAAGCTTTTTAAATTTGAATATCATTTGATTTTCTACCAAATGTAGGGAATCTCAACATTCATAATTATCTTCTATATCATTCAATAGAATGTTGTCATGTCCATGTTCTTGACTTTCCAATCTCAATTGCATCAACTCTTTTTCTTGTATAATTTTAGCATTCATATTTTTTCTAAGAGTTTTGTCTAATCTAATAATCACTTGTGGGTGATCCCATAATAGTGTGCCCCACTTTTTAGCCTAATTGGGACGCTAAAAACAATATTTTTTTAGCATTTTTTAACTTGTATTAATTATAAAGAATAAATATTAAAAAAATAGGGATGATGTAAACTAGTAAGTTGTCATTTTCTATGTAGATTCAAACTATAATTTTCTTTAAAATGTAAGAATTCTTTCTATCACTTTTTATTTTTATTTCATTTATTTATTTATATTTTGATTGATGACACATTTTTTTTACCTTGATCTGAGTCAGTTGAGACCACAGATGAGGGACCTCATCTTTGATACGAATGCATTGCATTAACATGAATAGCCCAAACCTACAAGCCTTATAGCCCAACAAAGGAACAAAACCCACAAGCACACCAACCCAACAAGGGTTTAGGGCATGAAATCAATTAATTGAATTCCAACAACTTCAATGTGAAGGTTCAAACCTACAAGCGTGATGGATTAATGAGGGCACAATACCCACAATCAACAATGGTCTGAGAAATTTTTAAACCTTGGTGGCTACAACAACAATTCCTTGTTTTAACCATTACACTATGTCATAAATGGTGTATCACTTTTTACTTTTTTTTTTATATTATTTTTCATTAGTGACTTTATTTCATAATGCATAACTTTACTACAAATGAATTTTATCATGATTTATTAGAATTAGATCATTAGCTTTAATGTTAGTGTATGAATATTTTTTAGAAATTTTTAATTAAATATTTTATTTATTAGTATTTTTGAATTAGTACTAATAAAAAATTTAGACTTTATTATTCTCTCACATTTATTTTAGCATATTTGTCAAAATTATTATTTTTTATTGAAGGAAAGAAATATGTGGAGTGCAATGCATTTTTTAATCTTTTCTAACAATATTATCTTTCTTAGTGTCCTGAATAGAGGTTATTATTTTTCATAATAGATCCACATTCATTATATATATATACATTAAAGAAAAATAATATATATTATATTTTTTTAAAAGCTAATGCAATGGGCTATATACTTACAAAATGACATTTTTTGAATGATTTCATTTGGTGCCCCAAAAGGTCAAGAAAAAACTACTTTTTTGTTATCATATTGATAGGTGTGAAAGTGACTCCATCAAGGGGTTGATTTAAGCCTAGGGGGTTTGGTCTAACCCGCTTTAATCAAAACCCTTTTGATGAAACACCTTGAGGCTCAAACCAATATTTTTTCTAAAAATATATGATTTTAGGCAAAAATTAAGATGTCCCAAAAGTAGGACACACTATTGTGGGATCAACCTTATGGAAACATAACCTCATTGTTTTCTTTTATATTGAGAATCTCATTCATTGAATAAACTTATTCATTCAAAAGTTCTCAAAACTCCTAAAATTCTCATATCTTCATTCAACTTCTCAATGTCATAGTTGTTGGTGTGAATTAGGTGTTTTACCTAACTAGTTCATATAGTACATGTCCTATTCACATGTTAAGTTTACTTAGGTCCTAAGGAATCTTTCTAGAAGCTTTTTAGTTGTCATAAGATCTTATTTTATCTATTGACATTTAATTCTACTATCCTAGATTATTTAATATTTGTTGAGTTAGTTGTCTCATGACATAGGATTAAAACACTTGTCATGATCTTGTCTAATCCTTTGTCTTACCTTGGCCCTATAACCAAGGGTCTCATGTGTAAATCAACAATCATTTGATCATAATATATCCTTTGCATCCTTTGATAGAATAAAATTATTATCTCATTGTTGATCTCTCTTGTACTTTCATGAAGTTCCTAGATCTTGGGTGGCTATAATCTTCAGCCAAATCTTGCATTGTGTAGAGTATTCTATACCAAAACTTACATGGTATTGGAGATTATGGGCTTGTTTCTTGTTAGTCTTGATTGAGAGATCTAAGTTGTAGATATTGGTGGATCTTGAAAAGTTGAGTATGCTCTTCTCTTGCACCAAATGATGGCCTAGAGAATTAGAAAAACTTGAAATAAATACTAGATTTGAAGGTTTCCTCTTTTTTCCCTTGTATTGTAGGTCAAAATTAGAGCTTTTTGGTATAGATATGAGCTCACAATTGAGTTTGAGAAAGTCAATTTTTCCTTTTGTTTTGTTCAAACTGTGCATCTGAGGCCATATCTATGAGGGTTTGAATTTGAGAAATGGTTGTCATATGCAAGAAGTAGCTACAATTTTGGAGCATTTTAGATTAAAATAGACCTTACCATCATGTCCAAAAGACTCAAAAACCTCAAAATCGATTATAAAGTCATCATAATTTGAGCACTTTACCTCAAGCTCCAGAGAAATTTTTTGCCCCTTTTTAATTGTATGACTATCTGTACAATCATGCAGTTGCATAGGTGAAAAAAAATTGTTTTAATATTTTTTTAGAATTTTTTTTAAATTAAATAATGCAAGTCATACATGTAACCCGCACAAGCAGTTGTAGTAGAGTACCCGCAGTACTTGCTTGCCAGACAAGTGCTTTGAAGATGCCATGTGCCACCTTTTCCTTGGTGTGGCCCTAGCTCACCAGCTTTACCACCCATCAACCAGTACAATTCAACTTATTTTGGGCCCTAAATTTTTTTTGCCATAGATTCCTTAAATTGATGATTGGGTTAATTTTAAAGAATATTTCGTGCAAATAATCCATCCAAAGGAATATCTATCTGGAAAGGCATATATTGGTAGAAAGAGAATATTTCACCTACTAACATCAACACTATGTCAGCAATCACCTAAAAAAATTACCCATCTCTAATGCAGTTTTTGATTTTGAGGCTCAACTTCATAGGCTCATAACTCAATTACCCAACCTCCTTTTCTTGAGAATTTTTTTTATTTAGGGTATAATTTCAAAAATTGCAAATTCTCACAAGTGTTGTTTAGTCATTCTCATTTTGGGAGCTTTCAGGGCTTTGTTCTTGCTCCTATGATAACATTTTTGGATGATTTTTTTGTAAAGTGCATAATTTTTCATTTACTTTGTAATGGTTTGATCAGATTGAACCCATTCAATATAAAAATTATACTTTGAGTTTGTGGCCAAATTTGGGATCTATAAGCACTGAGATCAAGTCTAATTCACTATTTTTGGCAAGTGGCACATGTAGTCACACTAAGCATAAAGTTCCAAATCATATATTGTTGGGGGTTTTCTTGATTGAGTAACTTGGAAGAGAAACCTTGTGGTGGTTGATTGCTTTCTTTTTTCTTGTTGTGTGTTCTTGCAATAGGGAAATCTCAAATTGAACTCCTAATTCCATACAATTATGCTTCATGGAGAAAATCAACATGGAATTATCTCATGGGAAAAGGTTTTCTAGGTCATCTAAAAGAAACCATTCCTCAACCTACTGATACTAAAGAATTGGAAAAATAGGAGCTTGATCATGAGAAAACACTTGGTTGCATATGTTCATTAGTCTCTTTTGATTTACTTGATTTCATAGTGAATCATGCAAAACACCTAAAGAGGCTTGGGAGACTTTTGAGAAACTGTACGGTAAAATTGATAAGATTAAGGGATATCAGATTGACAATGATTTGATGAATCATGATCCTAAATGTTTTGATCACATCCAAGACTACATCTCCAAGATTAAGCGACTAAAAATATAGTTGAAAGATTACAATATTGATAAGGAGGATTTACAATTGATTCTAAATGTGTTATCCAAGATTGGTCGTGAGTATTTAGTGTTTTTTTTTTTACTTTCATATCCATTGGATTTATATGGGAGCATCATGTGTTGATCCTAAGTTTGTTGACTTTATAAATCTCCTCATCCAACAAGAAGCGAAGTTAATTCATATGGGTCTAATCAAGTTTTCTAAGTCACAAGCATTGTTGGAAAGTGAGCCTAAGGTACAAAAATAATTAGGGAATCCTTATAAAAACCAAAAGAAGAAAAAGAACAAGCTACATAAAGAATTTGAATTTTCTCCCTCTCAAGGGGAATTATTTGAGAAGAAGTCTACATGTGCATATTGCAAGAAAATGGTGCATGATGAACATCAATGTTATTCAAAACAAATTGATGATTTGAAGAATCTTCTTAAGAAGAATCAAATAATTTTTTCTTCAACATCAAAGGCTTCATCTTCTTATTCATCAAATTCTAAGAGTCATAAGGGGCAAGCACTTGTTTCAATTGCATATTCTGAGTAATAGCTCGATAGATACTTGATTCAAGAGGCTCACATCATATGACTTCATCAAAGAGTATTTTCTCTTCATTTGAATCTTGTTCATTACCACACATCCTAATGACTAACGACATATATATGTGTGTTTGTGGGAAGGGATCCATTGACATGGATGATAGAGCATTTAATGATGTTATTTGTGTGACTTCATTGTCAACCAATATAATTTATATCTATCAAATCACACATGGTGGAGTAGGAAAGAGTGTTGAGTTCACACCAGATTCTATCATAATTTGAGATTTACATAGCAGAGATTTAGTTATAATTAGGGAGGTTGGTCAACAATCTTGAGTTTACACTTTCTCACTTTTTTCTCCTGTTGTTCCTTCATCTTATGTTGACACTTAGGCATCTAGTGTGGAAACTTTTTAGGAGATTCAATATGGTTATTTGAATCTTGGTATTGTTTCATCTACTAAGGTTCTAGAGATATGTGCTAAAATTTCATATCCTTCATTTGTTGTTTCTTTTTTATGATGCTTGTGTTGCCACAATTTTGGCTTCTTGTCATTCAGTGTAGTAGGACATATATTAACTCCCGTAGATAGTTACTCGGGATGAGTACTTGACAAACATTGGAGGTTTGTTTGTAGAGTACCACATTTCAGGTTTCAGAAACACCGTTGATTGCATGCATCTTCTCTTTGATGGAGATGATCCTTCTTTAGTTGTTGTGATAAAACACTTTGAACCTCTTGTTTAAAGTGTGATAGATTTCAACATTGACATGGAGACACTTAAGAATAGTTCATGTAAATCACACATCATCTTTCTTCCCTCATATTCCTTTCAAGAATGGGAAGACATCCTGCATACCATCTTGGTTTAGTTTCTTCCTAAGGGGAGGAATGTTGTTCGACAGTATTGGCTCATCTTCAACATTCAATGTTGAGCATTTAACATCATTGTAGGAGAATATTCATTGAGGGGGGTTGCATGGCCTCTCTTCTTCTCTCTTATGTGGGGTTATTTTTCCTTGCATGGGGTTTATTCCTTCTCATTCTTCATTAAGAGAATTTTGTTTTCATTTCTCTTTTGGGAGGAGTTTTCTCCTTTTCTCCAATTGTGAGAGATTGCATTTGTACATGGGTACCTAGCATGGCCTCATAACTGGGACTCATCCTTGCATCATTTGCATAATAATATAAACTACTCCCTAATTTGTACTTAAGGGGGGTGTTGGTGTGAATTATGTGTTTTACCTAACTAGTTCATCTAGTAGGTCCTATTCACATGTTAAGTTTACTTAGGTCCTAGGGAATCTTTCTAGAAGGTTGTAAGTTGCCATAAGATCTTATCTTATCTTTTGACAATTAATTATAGTATCCTAAGTCATTTAATGTTTGTTGAATTTTTTGTCTCGTGACATAGGATTAAGACACTTTTCATGATCTTATCTAATCCTATGTCTCACCTTGGCTATATAACCAAGGGTCTCATGTGTAAATCAATTATCATACAACCATAAGCTATCATTTACATCCTTTGATAGAATAGAATTGCTCTCTCATACCTAATTTCTCTTGTGCTTTCACGAAGTTCCTAGATATTGGGTGGCTATAATCTTCATCCAAATCTTACATGGTGTAAATCATTCTATACCAACTCTTAAAGTAGGAATATCCTATAATATCCCTAAGTCGAATTGATCAATATTTTTTCATTTTTCTCAATTCAATAGATTAAACATTTTATCAAACTTAAGGCACAATCAAGTTAGTAATTTATTGACATTCAATATGCAAGTAGATACAACTCTGAGAATCAAAACTAAGTTATTTTAGACTTCAAATATGACTAATTTATACAATATAACCGCTTAGAAATTTATATCAGATTTGACTAAACTCAGTAAGTGACCAAAAGAGGGCAGATTAATACATTTAACACCCTCTGTAAGCTACAACGATTATTACTGAGCAATATTGGCATACTCAGAAATACATTTTCAGATATATCATAAGAATTTCTTGTGCTTTATATAATGCTGTTATGAGGGAAATACTACTTAGAAATTATTAACAGCTAGATCAAGTCTACTCTCAGACTGAGAGAAGTTTACAAACTTCCTTAATCGCATACAAACAGATAGGAATAAAAATGCTAGAGGTTTACCACAACAACTATCAGATTTAGCAACAGTGATACATATTACAGTGATTGTATAAATAATTCAGACCTGGAAAATATGTCATAGGGCTGCACCAAAGGTGGAGTGCTAGAGATCACCCAGAATTCTGTTGCAGACTCATGTCCTAATATTTCTATCACCCACGACCCTGGAAAAGTCTCTGTTGTTGCTTGCATAGGATTTGGACACCTTAGACCTAGTCGACCACCATATTCAAGGCCACAATCCTCATGTTGATCATTGTACCTTCACAAATAACAACAAACTGGTCTAAGCATTTACACGCCTTCCTAAAAGGGTTTCCAGACTTCTAACGTTGGAATAGGGGTTGATGTTATGAATCACTACCTTCAGAAATTAAGAGGCCTTCCTGTAGAAGGCTCACAACCTTAAAATACTGCCACGTCCTTGTCCAAATAGGCAATAAGCACAGACGACTAGGGTATCCTGAGTGCCACAACTCCTAGAAGTTCACTGCCATAAGATGAAATCAATGTTGCAGCCAACTCAAGCTCAGTAAGGGTTATTGCCACAAGAACCAAAAGGAGATATTCACCCACCCAAGAATTCATTCATCAATCTCAAACCCTTGCAACTGGCTATAAACCGTAACCTCCAATTTTATCTCCACACAGTAGAATAATAACTTTTGATTTTGCAATAATAATCTCAGGTATGAATATGAATACTATTCAGAAACCCTCAAACTGAATCTTAGAATCTTTTCTTCTCAGAAGATTTGATTTCAATCGTGAATCTTTAAATTTATCTGCAAAGGAGATTCATAAATTTGCCTTATCGCACAAGTGTGAATCTTGGATGAATCTGCCATGCCAACTAGGGAGGAATTTTTCACCACCGAAACTAGAACCCATAGGTATTCTCACCTATGGTTTCGAACCTGAAGAGCTCCTCCAAAATATAAACCCAAAATAAAATAATAATCCTGAAAATGTTGAAAGAATGAGCTCTCAAGTCTTTTTATTATGCCTTTATACCTTTAGGATTTTCTGCCAAAAATCACTTATCACATTATTATAAAGTGACTATTAATTTATCATTAAAATATTTCCCGATATCACTTTATAACCTTTTTAATATAATTAATTAATATTACCTTGATAATTTTCACTTTTTACCAAGAAACATTAATTAATTAAATTAATTATTATTAATTAAACGGTGGAAAACAGAGACATTACATATCCAATTCAAAACTAAACATCTATTTTTTACAAACATCACTATTTTGTTGATCACTTCTTTGTGTTCATTGGTTGAGACTTCTTTATCTACAATATTTGATACTTCATTAAAAAAAGGTACTTCTTTTTCAACTACTACATAATGGTGGATTTGTCTTTTATTTTTATATTTGTATGGCTAGAACAATATTCTAACTTTGAATAACACTCATATCTACAAGTGGGGGAAAAGGAAAAGTACTTGGTGGATTAAATATTAATGTGGTGGTGATATCCATTGATTCTGACTTTGAAACAACATCAAACTACTCTAATTAATTAAAATATTTCCAAAATAAACCAACTCAAATGGTCACCATCATCTCTAACCATATGATTGGTGGTAGCATATTAATGGGCTAGTTACATGACACTATGGCCTTGTTCAATTTTTTTTTTTTAATGTATTTTGCATAGAAAAGTTAAAGAAAAGAGTAGTAAAGAAGTAGAGCACATAAAGACAAGCAAGGAAGGGCTTATTTGCGTAATAAACATAAATAAAGAATGCCTAAAAAGTATATAAGAATCTTTTTCATAAAATAGAAAAGGAGCAACACACCACAACATAAACATCCATTCTTTATGTGTTTAGTATACATAATATATTAAATTTTAGGGTATATTTGGTGTAGACAAAAGATTGAAAAATATTAAAACAAGATCTCATTTTCTATGTTGCATGTTTTAAAAATAAAGTTTCAAGTTTCAATATCATGAGTAGTAATGGAGGGGAAACTGGATTCTTTTGAAGCATTAGTTGATCCACTTTTAGTTCCTACTATGAGATTTGTAATTTGAGGCATTAAAGCAACAAGTAGTAGACGAAGACAAGAAGAATAAAAGGGCTAAAGAAGGGCATCAATGTGTAGAAGTAGAAGCTCAAAGGTAAGAGGATAGATTTATGTCAAGGAATAAAGCACAACAATGGAATACTCAAAAAAACCATATGTGCAAGTGCTTGTACTCACATGTAAGAGTTTTATTGCACTATGATTTAGTTAGACTTATTAGATCCTCAACTATTTCCATTACATGTTGAATTACATATGCTCCAACAAGGAGTCTTTCCCAATGATATCATGTATGATGTATTGAAGAAGGTTGACAAATACATTATGGAATTTCTCAAGAAAATAGCAAAGAAACATGATGTTGAGACCATTATATTATAATGGTTGAATGGAATATTGCATGCATAGGTTCAAAATTTGTCTCTTGATCTAGACACATAAAGAATTAGTTGGTCTATATAGTGAAAAGTTTTAAAGCCTCAATTTTGAGGAGGAATACTAGTTGAAAGAAATTACCATCAATAAAGTATAGGTAAAGCCATGTATGGAATCCAACCTTGCACTCTAAAATTATTTTATTTTTGAACATTATGTTTGTAATCATGCCTAAGCTTGCTCAAGTTGATGATTTGATAAGTATTGTTGGAAGTGTGTAGTTTATTATAGTATTTTTGGTATTATAAGGATAGAACATTTATTTTTGTTGTGAGGATGTTGGCACCAAATGGAACCATTTGTATTGTGCTAATTATAGTACCTAACTATATATATAGCAAGCACGGGATTTGTAAACATGCATAAGTATAGATAAGGATAAAGCATACATAGATTACATTAAGGAAAATATTATATTTTGGGATAAATGCAACTCATAGTTGGATTTAAAGAAAGTATGATTTAAAGATGAACATGCATGCATTTATGCATAAGTTAAGTGACACTAAGGGATGTATTCCTAAATAACCTTGATGTTGTATTGTTACATATACATTAATACTGTTATATTGAGTATTGAATTATTAGTATGATCTTATCTAGTCTATACTTTTAATTTCATATAATATATTGTTTATTTTATTTCTTAGTATGCATAGGTAGGATCTATAATAGCTGGTGTGGAGCAAAGCAAGGAGTGAACACATTTGTAGAAAAAAGTGTAATTGGTGCATTTTGAACCTCAAACCTCCTTCTATGAAATCTTTACCATCACAAAACTTAACCAACCCTGTTATGTGACTTTTTCCCCAAGAGAAGAGAAATATATAAATAACCCTTTGGAATTAAAAGGGAGATAGAAAAATAATGGATAATATGATCCTTTGGTTAAAAAGAGAGATTAATACAAATATGCATAAACACTCTTTAAAAAGGGGAAGAATAATTATTTATTTAAATAATTATTAAAAGACAACCTTTTGTGAAAGGGTGTGATGGTTTGAAAACCACCCCTTAAAAGGATATATAAATCATTCATGTGAGACATGGAAAATACATTTTTCAAGGATGGAGAACATTCAAGGAGAAAGGAGAAAAAGAAAAGAGGAACTAAAAGGGCACAAAGGAGTGAAGGTTAGGGTCTAGGTGGGCATTTAAACATTTGGAGAAGGGGCACACAACGTGTGTCCAACTAAGGGTACAACGTACACCCGAGAGTGTCCTGGCCAGGGTTGTGCTTATGTCATAAAGACAGGTTGGTTCTATGCAAGAACCAGTTCCTTCGGGGGTGTTTGTGTTGGGAAACAACCTAGGTCCATAACCATTCCTCTGAGTGCTGGAAAGCAACCTCTCCATGACTTGAAGATAAGTATTGAGAACCATTGATTGAATAATATTGAGAATATTGTATATATGATTTGGTGTTAATATGATTAATCTATGTGGAGGTGCTATTCCATTTACTATGTTGATTATTTAATTGTCATATGTTTTTAGCTTACATTAATTATTCACATTTATTTTGATAATTGCATATTATAAATGATATTAACTCTACTATTTGTTATATTAATTCCGCTACTAACACTTGATAACTATAGGGGAAAAGTGACATCACAAACCCTACCAAGTGTCATACATGAGGACCAATTAATCAATGTAATATTTAAAGAGACATAAAAAAATTTAAAAAATAAATAAAGTTGTCTTCACACTAAAAAAGGGACACAATACTTACTTCTTATTAGAAAAAAATAATATAGTTATATATTTATTTTATTATTTTATATTAGTCTAAATAAGATTATTAATTCATGTTTAAAAAATAAAGATTAAAGAAATGTATGCAACCAAAATAGAAACTACAAATAATTTAATGGATGTGTTAGTTTAAGAAGCAACTCGCCTTTGTTGGTGCTAAGAGAATCCATTAAAAATAGCAAGCATAAACTCATCTAAGTCTTTCAAAATATGTTGTAACTTTGCTCATATTTGATATAAAACTATTTCTCCAAATTTTCCTTTACTTTCACTAAAATTCTTAGAACAAATACCAACTCGTCATTAAAAATAAAAAATGAATATATTTCAATTTGCAATAGCACATCCATTATAACCACATCAAGCGAGGTTAGATAATAAAAAATATATGTTAGATATTCATCCTCTTTTCATTATTTATTATTGTGGGCTATGGTACCACAATTGGATCTATGACAAAATATAGAGTTCTACATTGTAAATAATATAAGTAAACATATACAAAAATAATATGCTTAGTCCCAAGGTTTGGTTTAAGTGATGGAATGAGTATCCTAAAAAATTTCTCCTTACCAAGGTCTCTACTTCAAACCCCTAATTAACAAATAGGACATGGCTTGGATTTGTTGCACGCTTTCTATGTTATAGTGGTTTGCCATGTATTAGATCACCATAGTGCTAATCCAAGATGTCGGGTTACTGGTTCTTGCATGTGTATAATGTTGAAGTTAAAAATTATAAAAATGCAATGGATTTTATAATGTCATCCACTCTATGGATTCTTATAATAACTTCAACTTACCAACCACCTAATTTTCCAACTACCCAATTAACACTATAAAAATATAACATTAACATTAATAAAAACTCAATTTTATATTATAATACCTAACAACTTCTTAGATCAATACTGGAGATGTATTAAGTAGATTTATTTGTCCTTTAAATTTGAGGGGAGAATTTTGAAATAGAAGCCCAAAATTATTTGAAATCCTAAGGTGGATATTGCGCTCTCATATAGAGATACCTAGACTGGGTTGAAGGATTATAATGCATGAGTAATAATTACTAATTAAATTTATGTTGCAAGTAATTAAATCTAGTCCTAAGGCCAACTCCCTTGTGTTTATTTGACCTAGGAGTAATAACTTAGTAATTTAACTATGCAGATTAAATTTATCTTGTTATTATTAGAGATTAATTTTACCTAAGCCTAATATCTTAGTGTTCTTTTGTAACTTACGAATGAAATAATGACCTTAGGGAGAAAAATATCACTAGACTACTAAGAATATATCCATTTATGCACCTCAAGTACTTTATGATTTACTAAACAAAAATTTTGATACAAATGCAAGTAAACTATGCCCATTAACCAAAATTAAGACACACATTTGTTTCCCATATTAAACCTTACATGAAAGAAATGCAAATCTCAAATCTATGAAAATTTTAGTAGCCTAGCGACATGTAAAATAAAACTTTAAGAACAAGTATGAGAGAAGAAATGAAGAAGAATAGATAGATAAGAAGAGACACTTATATGTATGGGTAAACCCTTTCAATTAAAAACCCTACCTTTCAAAGCACAAAACGAATGTGTTATTCAACAATACAATAATTATAATACACTTCCAAGATCTTTCCTTAACATTGAGATCGACATCTTGCTCTTTTGAAGGAAATCCAACAAAAACCCTTCAATGAAAACCCTTCTTTTATCATCTCAATCCAAGCATCCAAATAAATAGGAAACCATAAATGATTTCAGGAAAACCACATGCTAGAACAAGAGGTATAATGCCTACATCTCTATACAACAAATTTCAATGTCCAAGTCGAAGTTTGGGCTTCAAACTAAAAAGAGAATATTCTCCTACATATGTAGGATTTTTGTATAAGTTGTCATAGCCAACCAACTAACTTGGGAGCCTCAATTGGCCATATACAACCTTTAGAAAGATTCTTTACAATATGCATCATAAACTTGATCAAGATTCTTGGTCTGCTTTGTAACTAAGAAAATAATGACTTATGTAGAAGGTTATTTATCAAAACTTACCCTAGTTACACTTATTTACAAAAAACATTATATGCAATTAATACAATGTGTTATAATGGAGAAACTTCCAAGGCTATAATATAAAAAAGGTTCCATGTTTAAGAAAATTGTCAAGCTATAATATTTCATGTTCCATCTATTTTGATATAAAATATTTTTTAAGAAAATTATTAATGTTTGTATTGATGTATGTGTAATTTGGCTAATATAAGTTACTATAAAGGAGTGGAATTTTTTTCCAATTTTGACAATGGACATTTTTTCAATTATATAAAAGTTATTTGATTAATTAAGAATACAATGGCGGAGCAAAAAAATGATAGTCGCGATCGCAGAGCACAGGACGACCGAGGGAATGGCGACTCCCAATCTTGATGGCCATACAATCAGAGACGTCGAGGTTGACCTTTGAACCCTCCATGGTGCGCTCCAATGCAAGCATGGAAGGCTCCAGAAATAGGAGAAAAAGGGGCATACAACATCCAGAATTGAGGGAAGGATCACCAGGCTCTTCCAAGGAACAGATGGGGTTACACAAACATGTGTTTAACATAACCGATGAAGCTCTGGAGGCCAAAACGAAAGGAGGACCTGAACTAGGTAAACCCTACCTTTGAGCACACTACGGTTGTCTCTTTAATGGTAGATGGGCATGCTTGGAATGAATCTATTAGTATGTTAAAGGATAAAGATTTTTCATGAAATGGAGTGGCCCATGGCCAGCCTTTAGTAGGGTAAGAAAATGGTGTAATGAAAACTGGGGGGAAGCTACGATTTTAAAAACATCGCCAAATGGTTTTTACCTAGTTATTTGTCTGACCCCAAAAGAAAAAGAATGGATTATGAATAGTGGACCATTTCTTATGGGGGGAAAAGGGTTTTTAATTAAAGGAATGGACACCAAATTTTAATCCAAAAGTGGAAAAATTCTTGGAGGTCCCAATCTGGATAAGGTTGTATAATCTACCCCATGAATACTGGACTCAGAAACCCTAAAAATGATTGGAGATAAGCTGGGAACTTTTGTTAAAGCTAATGAAGCCATCGCTAATAAGGATTATAGTATGTATGCTCTCATTTGTATATTATGGCAAGCGATACACCCTCTACCAGCAATGATAGAGTTAAAGATAGGTGAGGGAACTTGGAAGCAGTTGTTAGAGGTGGAAGAAGTAGTTGAGATGTGCTCTATGTGCAAAGAATTTGGACACCCAGTTGGGGAGTGTCTTCATTCAGATAAAGGGAAGGGTCTAATGCAAAATTCCCTAACGGGCATGCTATTACTAAAAGAGAACAACTTTCAAGCAGAAGATAGTTGTTTTCTAGAAGCAATGTCGAGAAAAGGCTACAAGTGGGCTAAGGAAGCAGGAAGTTTGAGCAACTTTGAAATGGCTTTAGGATTATGGAAAGAGTCTCAAGTAGTAGAAAGGTTGAATGTTTCGGCAGGAAAGGACGAGATGGTTCTAGAAAATTTGAAGGATTTTGGTAAGGTAGGTATCATTGAGAATGCCAAGAACACCTTACACCCAGAAAAGAAGCTTAACCCAGAAGCAGAACCTTTTGGGTTGGGGATAAGTAACTTGGTGGATTTGGATGCAAATCCTAGAGAAGCTAACTACCAGGATGGAAGGATGTTAGTTTTGGACAATGATCTAGAAAAAATGGAACATACTCCCACACCCCCCAAGTGTGCAATCAGTCCCAACAATTGAAAGCCCCTCTTATTCCAGAATAAAATGCAATAGTGCTCCTCAATCCTTCATAGATGTCTTGAGGAAAGAACTACATGGGGCTGAAGTTTTAGAAATTGGAAAAGCTTCGCCAACCTCACCGAGCCCAAATATTCATGTGGGGGAAGCTCTCAACAAAAACTTGGAAACAAAGGAACCTATTTTTAAGGATATACAGATTTCTCCTATAAGAAATCTGGAAAGCTCACTTGAGGAAGAAAGGGAAGAAGGAAGCCCTTTTGAGGATTTGGACTTGGAAACCCCTTCAGAGGAAGAGGAATTTGGGGGGGATATTTTAGGCTTAACTTCAAAGTTGGGGATTAAAGATAAAAGGTCTTTGGGGCAAACTTTAGCTAAGCAAGTCAAGGTAGAAATTGGTGAAAAGAAGAAACAAGGTCCTCAGCCAATTAGGGTTAAATTGGAAATAGGTGGGAGTGCAGCTGGCCAAAAAAAATTGAGATTGAGAAAAGGCTATGCCTTTTCCCGGGTGCAATGAGGTTCCTTTCGTGGAATGTCAGGGGTTGCAATGCCCCTGACAAGATATGTTTGGTCAAGAGATGTCTTGATCAAACACGACCAAACATAGTGATGCTACAAGAGCTAAAGTTAAGCGGGTCAGAGTTGGAAGCTTTTGGAAAATGATTCATTAATTGGAAATTTCTTCTTGTGGAAGCAACAACGCCTCAGGTGGCTTAGGGATTCTTTATAAAGAGTCGGTGATGGTGGTTCAGGCTCTTAGATCAAAGAAATCATGGCAGTGGGTAAATATAGTTTCTAAAAAGCTTTTGTCGAGTTTCTCCCTACTAAATGTTTATGGACCAACTAACATTGCAGAAATGAGAAGAGTTTGGGGTGAGATCTCGGCGGTATTGTCTACAAATGGGGACAGACTATTTCTTCTAGGTGGCGATTTTAATGCTATCCTAAGGCCATCAGATAAGCGTGGAGGTCTTGGTTGGTTAAACCAAGAATTTAATGATTTTGTAACCAATAATGGCCTTTTTGAGATTCATTTTAAAAATGGGGACTTTACCTGGACAAACAGAAGAGTTGGCTTCTTAAATATAGCTGAAAAGTTAAACAAATTTTTCATTGCTAGAAACTGGGCTATTCACAATTGGACTTGTCAAGCTGAGAATCTCCCCATTACAGGGTCAGATCACTATCTGATTAATGTGTGAATTCAAGAAGATGAAACTCCTGATTGTTGCCCTTTCAAATTTGAAAAAATGTGGTTACATGAGGAGGGGTTTCTGGAGCTAGTAGCAGATTGGTGGGAAAATGTGCCCTCAAGGAGGGGAAATAAAGCCTTTATCTTCTTTAAAAAACTATAGCATGTGAAGGAGCAGCTAAAGAGGTGGAACAAGGAAGTGTTTAAGAATATATTCACTAAGAAGATCAATCTAGAATGGGAACTAGGGATCCTTCATAACAAAGTTATAGAAGAAGATTTGAATGAAGATGATTTCCAAGCAAAAAAGGAGCTTAATAAATAGTATTTGGAAATTCTAGCTCGAGAAGAGATTTTTTGGAGGCAGAAGTCTCGAGAGACTTGGCTGAAGGAAGGTGATCAAAATACGAAATTCTTCCATAATTCAGTCAGGGTTAGGAGATCATTTAATAAAGTTTTATTCGATTCAAGATAAACATGGATCGATGCTCACGAATAAGAAGGCCATCTATAAGGAAGTAGTGAGATATTTCTCTGAAGCCTTTAGTCTTAATCAAGTTGATGTCTCTCAGGAAAATGAAGTTTTGGAGGTAATTCCAAAGTGTGTGTCAGAGGCTCAAAATGCAGTACTTATAAAGGAAGTCACTCTGGAAGAAGTTAGAGTAGCTTTGTTCAGTATCAAGGGTGACAAAGCACCAGGACCAGACGGTTTCCCAGCACTATTCTTTCAGAAATTGTGGGGTGTCTTGGCACATGATTTGTGGGAAGTGGTTGAGGAATCAAGGTGGGGAGGCTTTATTCTGAAAGACTTTAATAATACTTGCATAGCTTTGGTGCCAAAGAAAGATGAGGTTATATCTTTTGATGACTTCAAATCGATAGCTCTTTGCAACACAGTGTATAAGGTTATCTCGAAGGTGATGGAGAATAGATTAAAGGATGTTCTTGAGGCAATGATATCCTAGGAGCAAAGTGGTTTCTCTCCAAACCATTCTATATATGAAGGTATCATTGTGGCGCATGAAGTAATACATTCTATCAGGATTGCAAAAATGGAAAAAATGTTGGTTAAGCTAGATATTAGGAAGGCTTATGATGAGGTGAACAAGGATTTTCTTTTAAAGGTGCTTGAAAGGTTTGGTTTTAGTGAGGTTTGGATCAAATGGGTGGCAAGTTGTATAAATACCCCTAGGTTCTCGGTCCTTTTGAATGGGATTCCACAAGGTTTTTTTGCCTCATAAAGGGGAATTAGGCAGGGAGATCCTATCTCCCCCTTCTTGTTTATTATAATGGTAGAGGCGTTGGGTAGATTAATCTCCAGGAAACAGCAAGAAGGAGGGTGGAAAGGCATAAGGGTGGCTGAAGTGGTGGATCCTTTGTCACATTTGCAGTTTGCGGATGACACTTTTCTCATGGGTGATGCCTCTTTTAGGGAAGCACAAATGATGAAGAGTACCCTAGATAAATATAGTAAAACCTCGAGATAGTGTATTAACTGGAGAAAGTCTGAAATCTACTTTTTCAACACTTGTAAAAAACATAAGGAAATTTGCTCTATATTGGGAATGAAGTCAAGATCCCTTCCAGGTAGATATTTAGGCATTCCTTTATTTGGGGGTGCAAGTAAATCAAATATTTGGAAGGACTTGGTTGATTGTTTTCTGAAGCGAATGGATGGATGGATGGAAAATTCGGTGGCTAACCTCAGTTGGTAGAATTTTGATGTTAAAATTAGTTATCTCAACAATTCCTATTTTTTCTATGATGTGTCTAAGAATTCCTAAGAAGATAATCAAGGTAGTGGGTCAAAGAATGAGAAAATTCTTTTGGAACGGTGCTTCTGAGCAGGATAAAATCCACCTGCTTGCATGGGAAAAGATTTGTTTGGCTAAGGGGAAAGGAGGAGCTAGCCTTAGGGATTGGAACATTTTGAATGAGGCTCTGGGAGTGAAACTAGTTTGGAATATTTATACATAGCCATTACAATCATGGGTCTGAATCTTAAAAGCAAAATACAATGGAGAATAGCAGAATATTTACTATGAGGAACCCCCCATCGGGCTCAGCAAAATGGAACTTTGTGATCTCTTATCGGCCGATTATAGTAGATCACATAACTTGGCAGATTAGCAATGGAATAAAAGCTAAATTCTGGGAGGACTCATGGGAGGGTTTCCCAGCTCTGAAGGAGAAATAAGAATTGCAGGAATTGAGGTAGTGGTGCACTCAGAATTGGGGGGATAAGGTTTGTGATTACTTGGAGTTCAGAGGGGATGTGTCAGGTGGTGAATAGGAGTGGAAATATCTTCAGAATGTGGTGTTAACGAATCGCAAAATGAAACTTTTGCAAGGAAATTTTAATACAAGAAAATTTTTGAAATCTAACAAGGAAGATAAGGTGGTTTGGTGTGGAGTAGTGGATGGTAGTTATTCGGTGAAAATAGGTTATCAGTTTCTAGACACAGAAGCAGGGCTTGAGAATTGGTCAACTAGTTTATTCTGGGGGAAATAATTTTTACCCATAGCAGGGGCCTTTGCTTGGTTGGTAGCTTGGGGTCCTATTCTAACAGGAGAAATAGGAAACGGTTGGGTTTTTGTGGGTTGACTAAGTGTGTAATGTGTGCAGGGGCAAATGAAATGTGTGACCATCTACTTCTGCATTGTCATTCAGCAATGGAATAATGGGAGATGTGAAGAAGGGCTTTGGGATGGCAAAGCCCCACCCCTGCAATGTTGAAGCAATTTTTTGAAAGTTGGCCAACTAACAGGAAAAAAACAATCTTTTCTTGCATCTAGACAGTCAGTTCGTCTTTGGTTGTGTGGGAACTATGGAAAGAATGAAACAGAAGAATTTTCTTGGACAAGGTAGAGACCCTAGAAAGACTGCAATGGAGGTTAAACCATGACATCAAGGAAGTGGTAGGAGCAGTGGCTTCACAGTATTTTAATCCAAGAATCTCTTTCACCATGGAGGACAAGTGAATCCAAGAGCAGTGGACGGGTATTCATTTCAGGCCCATTAAGGGGCCGGGTTGGGTGAATCCAACTATTGGTGATCCTAAAAAAGTGTGTTGGGAAAGACCTCAAGAAGGCTCGTGGAAAATTAATTTTGATGGAGCCTCCAAGGGGAACCCTAGCCCATCAGGTGCAGGGTTTATAATCTGGGATTGGAAGGGTGAAGTTTTAGCTCTAGGGGAAAAGAAATTACTGGAAGGCACGAATAATGAAGTTGAAGCAGTAGCAACTTTACTAGCAATAAAATGTGGAAAACAACTAGGAGCAACGAAGGTCCATCTGGAAGGTGACTCATTAATAATTGTTAAGGAAGTGATGAAGGGAAATATTGGTGCTTGGCACCTTCAAAATGCAATTGAAAGGATTAGAGAGGAATTAGAAATGTGTGAATATTTTTGTATTAGTCACATTAGAAGAGAGGGAATATGGAGGTCGACACATTATCTAAGTGGGCTCTAAAGTTTAAAGATAGCGGTGATTTAGCCTTAGAAGATCTAAGAGAGATAAATTTGGGGGCTTGAATGGCGGCTTCAAACAAGTATATCCCATTTAATGGGCAGGGATTTAGGATTATCGAGGCACTCTGAAATGACATGAGAGCTCATGCATTTGGGGTTTGGTGGCTCTCTAGTACTCGTAGGATTAAATGTGAATTAACTGCAACTAGAATGTTTTTATTCCCAGGTCGAGGCAGATGTCGTTATTGTCAAATTGGGAGTTTTGTGTGGGTTGGATTTGCAGTGCTAGAAAGTGGTGGTGACGGATCTGTTAGTGTAAATAAGCCATGGAGGAAAACTTTACTTTTCGCTCCCAAAGGCAACTTAGACCTTTCTACGATGACGCTTCAGATAAGCGCTTAATGGGTTTGTTTCTGGTGGAGGATGGTAGGTTAAGGCAGTGTGTACGAATGATCTTGGGTAGGGATTTTGGAATCCTGAGGCATCGCTAGAGGACGAACATGGATGTCTATGCATTGATAGAAGCTTGGGGGTTGGACTTGGGAAAACAAGTGGAGACGGTTCGGAAAGTGATGAACAAAATTATTCGTGAGGACTTCTTGGTCGGCATGGAATCAGCCCTGGAATGGTCAGTTCCAAGATTTGGGTTAGATGTTAGCAAAGGATTTGTGGATGAGGAGTGTGCAAATTTATTCGAGGCTGACGGATACATGTTTTTCATTTGATGGCCTGAAGGAAGGTTCAAATCACAGTGCAAAGAGGAAGCTCATTTAGGCTGGAAGGCACTGAAGTTCCTCATTAAGCTCATGGAAGTGGAGGAGGTAATAGCCTGGGCGAAGGCAGAGCTACAGGAGGTAGAGGGAAACGTGAAGAGAGGAAAATGCAGGTCGAGGAAAAAGGGGAAGCGCCAGAGGAAGCGACAGGTGGTGGAGCTAAACAACGCAAATGGAATTGGGTAGATGATGGAGCCGGACTTCAAGTGTTGTGTCTTTTACTGTCTTTCTAATATTTCAAATCGAGAAGTATAGATGAACAATTGAAAAAGGTCGGTTAGGCTTTTTGGTGTTAGGTGAAGTTTGTTGGGGTAAATTATGTGGTGGTTTTAGACTTTTAGAAGTAGTTGAATAGGGGTTGTTGCAATTCATGCATGTTAAGATGTTGTCAAACTGGTTTTATAAGTTGCTGGTTTTTTTGGATGTGGTGAAAATCAGACTGAAGATGTAAATTTCTTTTTAAAGCAATATAAAACTCTTATTACCGACCAAAAAAAAAAATTAAGAATACCACATCAAAATATTCAATGATTTTAATTATATTAAAAAAATCTATTATAATATCAAAGAGGATTTAATAACATGAATAAGTAACAAAAACATAAAATCCTTTAGAATGAATTGAGTACACAATATTTGAGAATGGAGCTCTAATGGTCATGGCGGTAAAAACGGTCGAAAAGCTGGCATGGGGGCAGAGGAAGTGAGGGACCCAATGTGAACAGATCAGGGAATCTTGATCATGTATGGAGGAAAGATCGATGGGCCCGCCCACAGAATAGTCGCTTTCCTGAGAGCACGGGTCATGGGCATTTCCAGAACAAAGCTGATGGTTTTGCACGAGGAAGGAACAAGCATGTGCAGTATAGAAACGAAGAATTCCGCAGACCTAGGCAACAAAAGGAAGCAAAAACAGGGCAAAATGATCTCTCGCGTCTGGGGAGACAAGATTCAAGAAAAATTACTAAAGCCAGGAATGGGAGGGGAGGAATGGAATGGCAAAAAAAAAAGTCCTCGGCCAAGGAATGGGAGGAAGGTCGGGAAGATAGGTCAAAGGGCGTAAAGGGAACTCATGGCTCATCCTGGCCCAAAGAAGCAAAAAGCGGAAGAACCAAAGTAGTCATCAGCTCCTCGAAACTGCAAGCTGAAGTTTTGAGGTTAGAACATTTAGGTTTGTTTGGTAAATGGTTTGGAAAAAATCTCAATTGGGAATATTTAGAGAAATGGTGGAAAGATCGCTGGGGCTCTGATCTGCAATTCAAAATGCTTCAAAAAAAAAAAAAATTTGGTAGTCTACCCTAACAGAAATATTAGAGACCAAATAATTCACGGGGTCTAGGTTTTAGATGGTTGCGGCTTCTATTTAAGGAAGTGGTCAGTGGGTTTTGATCCTACAACCCATGTGTTGGAATTCCAGCAAGATTGGTACAGCTTACCAAATCTCCCTCAGGAATACTGGGCTCCCTCCATTCTCGAGGAAATAGGAAATCATCTGGGCACCTTTGTCTGTGTAGAAGAAAGGAAAATAGCAAAGAAGAATCAAACCTATGTGCGTATCTGTGTGGAAAATAATGTAGAAAGTATGATTTGGAGTGAGATTGAACTAATAACGGACTACAGGACCTGGGTTCAAAAGCTAGAATGGGATTCTTTAATGCACAACAATATGGTGTGTACACTGGGATGTAGAGTAGACAATAAAGAGGCAGTGAAATTGTATTCGCTGGAGACCCCCTCAGTGAACCTCCGAACGTCTACTCGAATCATATCTGAAACCCTAATTTCTACAAAGGGAGTGGGCAAACAGCCGCCAACTGAGATTGTTCGAGACTCCCCTAAAGTGAATGATGACATTTAGACTCCCAAGGGGAGGGTTACATCAAAGGGGATTGCTAACCCATCTTTATTGGGCGAAATTGAAGGAACTCAGGCGTCTCAAGAAGAACAGAAGGAGAGGGAGTTGCAGATTGAGGAGTTAGAAGATAAAATTTCTAAGACTCTAGAAATAATGGGGGGAGAGTTGTCTGAATGTGGAGTTAGATTCTCTGATAGAAGTTAGGAAGGAATTAGTGGAATTAGCGGAGGCAGCTAAATCAAAGTCAGGTTTGTTGGGGGATGGTCTCAACTTAGACGGGTTAGAGGAAACATGGGAGCCTGAGGATCAAGTCATGCCAGAGGTGTTAAGCCCACAATCAGGTAAAAATCGGAATTTGACTGAGGATTTGCAGGAGGCTAGATCTCGCTTAGGAATTCACAGAAGGGATATTTTCAAATTAACTCCGGATTGTGGGGAGCAAAAAAAGCGGGGTAGAATCCCTAATCAAGAAAAGAGAAAACAGGATGGAGAAGCCAATGGCCAACAAAAAATTGATTCTATGATAAAAGTAGGGAAGGGTGGAGCCATTCCTGAATAGCAATGAAAATCTTAACATGGAATGTTAGGGGCTTACATGCCCCTAACAAGTGGAACCTTATTAGGCGCCACATTGAAGTGAGTCAAGCAGAAATTTTCCTTTTGCAAGAAATAAAATTAGACAGGTCAGCGTTGGAGAATTTTGGTAGGAAATTGAAGTCATGGAAATGGACTGGTTCGGAAGCGGAAGGTGCTTCGGGAGGTTTGATGATTATGTGGAAACCACAGATTTTCTTATTAGAAGTCTTGAACACGAGCCGCCATTGGATACTCTGCAAGGTAAGAAGTTTAATCTCGAACCTTCATTTCAATTTGATAAATGTGTATGGCCCCATGATGTGTGTTCAGAAAAGAGTAGTATGGCAAGAATTGGATGGCATTTTGCAAGACCTGCATCAGGACTTCAGCATTTTAGGAGGGGACTTTAATGCCATTCTTAGAATGGAAGACAAGAAAGGGGGTTTAGGTAAAGCTCTTCCATCCCAAAAGGATTTATGTAACTTTGTGGAGAGAAACTCTTTATTGGAAATCCCTATAAGCAATGGTTCTTTCACATGGACGAATCACAGGAAAGGGTTTGGTAGTATTGCGGAAAAATTAGATCATTTTTTCTTTAAAGGAAATTTGAGTTCTTTCCCCTTTTCTTTAGATAGCAAGATAAATTCTGGAACTGGCTTTGATCATTTCCCAGTTCAATTGCACATAGTCGAGGAGAAGGGACCGATCAGATGCCCCTTCAAATTTGAAATGATGTGGTTTAAGGATTCTAGAGTGATGGATTTACTTGAACAATGGTGGAAGGAATGCCCAACGGAGGGCTCAAGCTTATTCAATGTGACTACAAAGTTAAAATATCTAAAGCAGCATTTAAAACATTGGAACAAAGTTAGCTTTAAAAACATTTTTGAAGAGAAAGTGCAAACCGAGGAAGAATTAAAATCCTTAGCAGATGAAATAATGAAATTTGGGATGAATGAAGCTAGCTACATGAAAGAAAAGGCATTAAACAGCAAGCTTAATGATTTACTATCCAAAGAAGAAATTTTTTGGAGGCAAAAATCTAGAGAAGTCTGGTTAAAATCAGGGGATAGAAATTCAAATTTTTTTCATAATTCCACAAGAGAAAGAAGGGAATTCAACATAATTTCTTGCTTGAAAGATGGGGATGGCAGTGTGTTGGAGGATTTGGAGGATATCAAGGCATTAGAGGTAAATTATTTTCAGAATCTGCTCAATGATTGGGAAGGTTCAAACTGGCATGTTCAGAATGCCTCCTTGCAATTCATACCGAAATTGGTTTCTCAAACTCAAATGAGAGCATTGAATGCAAAATTCTCTGAAGAGGAAGTGAAAGAGGCAATCTTTGGGATGCAGCCAGAAAAGGCTCCTGGTCCTAATGGTTTCCCGGCTAGTTTTTTTTAGAAATGTTGGCACTTTTTGGGAAAGGAAATTTGGGAAGCCATTGAAGACTCCAAGTTGAACAGAAGGGTTCTAAAGGAAGCGAACAACACTCTACTAGCTCTTATTCCAAAAAGAGAGAAACCAGACTATTGGGAATACTTCCGCCCAATATCGCTATGCAATACAATTTACAAAATACTGGCCAAAGTTGTTGCCAACAAGCTGAAGAAAATCCTTCCCTCTATTATTTCGGAGGAACAAACAGGCTTTGTCCCTCATCACTCAATCCTAGATGGGGTGATCATTGCCCAAGAAGTTATACACTCAATTCAAAAACTGAACAAATCGGCCATGTTGTTGAAATTAGACATCAAAAAAGCATATGATAGAGTGAATTGGAGATTCCTCTTTAAGGTTATGGAAGCTTTTGGTTTTCAGAAGGATTGGTTATATTGGATTTTTGGATGGGTGGCATGCCCGCGATACTCAATATTGGTAAATGGCTCCCCAGAAGGTTACTTCACAGCCTCAAGAGGGCTGAGGCAGGGGGATCCTTTATCCCCATTCTTGTTCATAATAATGGCCGAAGCATTAGGGAGATCGATTGAAAATGCAAGGCGATCCGGATGGATTCAAGGCCTGCAAGTCACTAGTAGTCTTCCTAACATCACACACCAGCAATTTGCGGATGATACAATGTTGTTTGGTGAAGCATCGGAAAAGGAGGCACAAAGGTACAAAAAATTGCTTGATGATTATTCCAGGGCTTCAGGGCAAGAAGTAAGCAAGGCTAAATCAGAGATTTTTTTCTTCAACTCAAACTGTCCTAGTGAGGTTCAAATTTTGAGAATTCTAGGTTTCAAAATGGGGCAACTACCTTGCAAATTTCTAGGACTCCCACTGGACAAAGGCATCAAAAGTAACAGTGCATGGAGTTCAATGGTGACTAGATGCAAAGATAAAATATCCTCATGGAAGAATAGATGGCTCTCTTGGGCAGGAAGGTTAACTTTGTTGAAATTAGTTATCTCGGCCCTCCCAATTTATATGATGTCTTGTCTCTATCTACCTAGTGGAGTGAGCAAAGATCTAAATAAGGTAATGAAGGACTTCTTTTGGAGAGGCAGTTCAGAACAAAAGAAAATCCCCCTCATAAACTGGCAAAAGGTTTGTGAGAAGAGGGAGAATGATGGGACTGGTTTGAGAAATGTCTTAAGGCAAAATAAAGCTTTGGGGGAAAAACTTGCTTGGCTTATCCATTCTAGACCTGATCTCAAATGGGTAAAAATTGTCAGAGAGAAATACTTGGCTCCAGATCTGAAGTATTTCCTTTCCACAAAAATCCTTCCATCTGGGTCTAGGATTTGGAACTTTATCAAAAATTGTAGAGAACTTATATCAGATTTCCTTACCTGGGAGGTTAAGGATGGTAAGGAGGCGTTATTCTAGGAAGACTCATGGGAAGGCCACTCACCATTAGCTAATATACCAGAACTATCAAGAATAAAGGAGTTGACTAAGCAAATATGGGGTTCAAAAGTTAGGGATTATATAGATTTTGCGGAAATTGCTGAGAATGGATTACTGAGATGGAAATCGGCAAGATGCTTGAACTTGGGAGGTCAAGAAACTGACATATTTGAGAGGGAATTGGCAAGGCGAAGGATATGGGCTAGAATGGGGGAAGATAGATTAAGGTGGGATGCTGCACCAAATGGGGCCTATTCGGCCAAGATAGGTTACAACATGCTATCATCCTCAGCTGAAACAAAATCTGAACTGCCTCGAAACCTTTGTTGGAACAAGGTTTGCTTACCAAAAGCTGGGATTTTTACCTGGGCGGCGGCTCAGGGTAGAATTCTCACAGGTGACAGGTTTATTAAACTGGGTTATCATGGTCCAACTAGATGTCCACTGTGTCAAGAAGCAGAGGAAACTGTGAATCACTTACTCTTGAATTGCACATTTACCCAGCAGTTGTGGTGCTGGCTGTGCACAAAATTGAAATGGTCAACTGCATTCCCAAATACCTTATTAGGCTGTTTAAATTCATGGCCAAGCAAAGAGCATAGTTCCATTTTTGGAGATCTATGGAAAATGAGCCCCTCAATTCTATTATGGGAAGTTTGGAAGGAAAGAAACAGACGTCTTTTTCAGGACAAAGAGATGTCAATCCCAAGGCTTCAGTGCAAGATAGAGGCATGCATTGTAGAACTTTTCAACTCACAGCTATTGGTGAAACAAAAGAAATCGAATTTCACCAAATGGGATGCATGGATCATGAAACAATGGTTTGGAATCAAGCCCCCTCCTTTGGTTTGCTCTGGAAATGCAGCCACTGCGGAATAGAGAAAATAAATGAAATGGATCCCCCCTGAGTTGGGGTGGGTCAAATTAAATTTTGATGGTGCCTCCAAAGGGAATCCGGACCCGTCTGGTGCAGGATGCATAATAAGATCCTGCACAGGTTTGATTTTGGGGAAATTAGCTCAGCCTCTTGCTGATGGAACTAATAATGCAACATAATTTCAAGCTCTTCTGCTTGGTCTCAAACTCAGCAAGGATTTAGATATCAAAAATCTGGTTATCGAAGGCGACTCTACAATTGTCATTAATGCACTAAGGACAAGGCAGATTCACAATTGGAAATTAGGGGTTTTTTTGGAGGCAGCAATTGAACAGTTAAGCAATTTTGAGCAAGTTATGATAAATCATACCTTAAGGGAAGGAAATACTGAAGCAGATCTTCTATCCAACTTGGGAGTAGTTGGTCTTGGTTTCAAAGAATGTTATTTAGCATAATTCCTAGTGGGTGGTTGGGTGGGCTAGCCCCCGCCCCTCATTTAGACACTCAGAGTCCTGGGTGGACATGAGGTGGCGGTTGGGACGGATATGAAGCTTGGGTTTGCGGCTTGGTCTTGTCACATTCAGTATTCTATTTTTAGCCGTTGATAGAAGTAGCTTCCTTACTAAGTCAGACGCTCTCAAAATTCGCAGAATGTCTGGAGATGGAAAGGGGGTATGCATGGCACAGCTTCCATAGCGCTGCCAGTGTGACACGTTGGGCTTGGCATTCATTGAAACGAAAGTTAAAAGGCCGAGTGGCAATTCACGTCATTTGAAGTAATAATGGTTTGAAGTTGGAAGGATGAAGGCCGTAGCTTGTATTCATGGCAAGGACGATTTGTTCGACTGGCCATTATCCAGATTCGTGTGTGAAGGCCTGATGGATCATCATTCGGATGTTTTAAATGAACTCATGAAGTCTTTTCTTAAGCATGGGTTTCAAATTTTGGTATTGTCTTCTATTTTTTTGCAGGGAGCAGCTATCAAAGATTTGCAAATGGCTCAAACATCGAGGTCAAAATTCATCATCCACATTTCGGCGGAAGGTCTAGAAAGCTTTGGCGTCGACACACTAGTTTCTTTGGTGGCCACGGAGAGGCAGATTGCCTTTCGAGAAGTTTCAGACCAGAGGCTAAAGCGCATTTTGCTCGTGGACGATGTGACGTCAATCATTGCTATTAAAATGGTCCTTGGCAAAGGACACTTGGATAGGAAGGAATTTTCCAGAGACAATGCACATATTTCCTCTCGATTTCTTGATGTGCTTCTGGACCTGTACACCCCGAAGGCGGAGGCCAAGGAGATGATGGTTCATTTATTTTAGGATGATTTTCTTGGAGGTCTTGACATGACATTAAAGGCGGCCTTTATTGGTAAAGGTATTCCGCGCCCTTCCGACTTGGCTCTTTTATGGGATTCAGATGAAGCTGTCAAAGTTTTCCCCTTTCTCTTAGACATTAAAGGGCTTGCTTTATCAAGGCATAGAAAGATTGCAGATGTGGCCGTGGATTTTCTAAAGAGAAAGCTGAAGCTGGTGTCAGAGGAAGGGATGGAGTGGTTGGATGGTTTCACTAGGTTTGCAGAGTTAAACGGTTTCATGTGATCTCGGCTTGTGTTGGTTGTTGTTGGTTCTTGGTTTCTTTTTGGGCTTCAACTTGTTAATTATTTTGAAGCACTAGTGATTATGTTTTGTTAGGCTTTTGAGTCTTGGGCCGGACCTTTCATTTCTTGCTTTGGATTTGTAATTTCTATATTATCAATACAATCACCATATCAAAAAAAAAAACATAAAACTTAGAAATTAGGGTAGTACAAAATTTTTGTTTTAGAATTAAAATTATAGACATAATTTACTACTTAAAGCCTTATTGGAAAATCCATCTCTATTGAGAGAACTGAATAATGAGAAAAATCAAAATAACAAATAGTGAAAAGAAACTTCAACAACTAAGGTTTAGAAATTTAAGGAAATTTTAACAATTATGAATTGAAGTTAGGAATTTTGTAAAAAAATAGTATAGTATTTTATTAATATAATATGATATTTTATTGTATAATGTTTTTTATTATATAAGTAGGGAAGGGCCCTGATCTTGTAGTAACAAAAGGAGCTAGAACAACAAAAAAGTGGGACAGAATGGGAAATAGAACTAGTCACACCCAAAAAAATAGAACCAATCTAACTGTTAGAAAGCAGCCATAAGGGGCTTGCATGGCTTGCAGGCAATACCAATATTGCATCCACATGATCATCATAGTTATAATAAAAAACAAAGGTATACCAAATACTATTCCAAAAGGTGGCACATAGGCCATATAAAATACTAACCATTTTTCAGAAAATTCTAAACCAAAGCCTAGCAAGCAAAAAGTAACAGTTTGAAACGATCATCCTAAGTAACTAATGATAGTAGGCAGACATGAAATCAGAGAAAAAAATAGAGAAGGAGAAATTCCATTATTTGGCATTATCGATCAGGTCCTAGTGTTCTCCAATCTGAGAGACGTACTTCCAGTCTAGTCCAACATCATTAGTCAGGTCCCTCGTGCCCTCCTGTTTCCCAACTTTCTTAAGTTGCTTCTTGATCTTAGCTTGACCAGAAACAACTCCAATCGTAGCACGCATCATCAAACTATCAATCATCTTTATCAAAGTAGTGATCGCTTTCTCCAGTCCTTTAACCAAGACCTACAGAAAAGTGATTCGACTTTTCAAAAAAGAATGTTAGTATCCTCAGGAGTAGAAGTACCCTTGGCATTGCTCTCCACATCACATACTTCCTTCTTAATCACCTCTAGGTCCTCTTCCCCACTAGTTTCAACCTCCATCTTTCCATCTTCCTCATCCTCCAGTTCTTCTTCTTCCATCTCATAGTCTTCATCATCACAATCCACACCTTCACCTCCCTCCACTTGGGGTTCAAATTCTTCCACATACAGCTATTCCTCTTCCTCAATTATAGTCTCCTTTTTCCTTTTTTATCAGAGCTAGCAACCTTTTCCAATCTTTTTGAACATCATCCACCCTGCAACATTCCCACCTGCCCTTCATCCAAGTCCTCCTTTTGGAAACCACCTGGTTCTTCAACAATTGTAATAAAATTTCCATGCTTTGGGGTTTGTTGGTCTTTTTTAGAGATCTTAACCTTTAGGGGTTCCAGGAGTAGTGGAGAGTGTTTCCTTTTTTCAAGGGTATCTTTGAGAAAATCCAGCTCAAGGGGATTAACCACAGAGGCAATCTAGGACTTAAAGGGAGATGGTTTGGAGCTGGGGGTAGCCAGATTGGAAGCATTCACGGAGCTACCATCTAAAGAATCCACACGAGGAGCAAGGGACCTAGGGTTAGGCACAAGATGTGAAAGCACAACATCCTAGGGAGGGCCAAAATTAACATCATCAATATAGTGAGGTGGGCCAACATTAACATATCATTTTGGGGGGATTATCCTATTGAACCATCAATAGGTTGCCATGGGGGTTATTCACAAGGGCATACTTATAAAGAGCTAACATTAAGCCCTGGTGCAACCGAGGCGAAGCCCCATTCTCAATACTTTGTAGCAGGGATGAAAGCAAATAGAATAGCAAGTTTATCCTATCATTATGGTGAATGTGATTAAGGATAGGGAAATGGTAGGCATGTATAGTCATGTACCTACCTTCAAGAGTGAAATATCACATTACAAACATGCTTATCAGGGAAAATGACAGAGGAAGTTCAAGCCTAGCCTACCCATTATGGAAGCTCATAAGAACCTCTCCATTATGCAGGAATCTCTCAACAAACTTTTGGTAGTCTCAACAATAAGCCAGACCAGTAGTCTCAACAATAAGTCAAGTTGTAACTTCAAATTTCACCACCCCACTGGATACATGGCCTTTCTTCCAAGAATTAGTGAATTTAGCAGTCAAAATTTTGTTATACCCCTTCATAGCTTAAAAAATAATTCCATTCTAGCATCTCTAAACATACTACAAAGATCAACATTTTGCTTTTAAGAATTGAACAATTAGGGGGTTCAGTTCTATTCCTCAGCCCTCTCATTTTTTAAGATTGTAGACTCTTCGGATTTTGTTTCTGATTAGTTCATCTCTTCATACCATCCCAAGAAACAACAACTCTACCACCCCAAGAACTAAAATTATAGAGATGACGGATAGAGAAAATGAAGCTAAGAATGTCGTTTGAAATACAAAACTAGAACTCTTAGATGAAATAAGCCAAAAAAAGAGCCTCGGGACATAAATGTCATGATTAAAATTTACCATAATAAATATAGCCAGATTATCAAGATCAGGTTGGGTCTCGAGAATGGGGTAGGAAAGGACGTATGGCACATTGAAATTTTTTGAAGTGACCAAGGCTTTGTGGTTGCAAACAAACATGTGATACAAAGGGTACTTGGAAATGATGAACTCATTTAATTCCTGGTTGAAGAAAATATCCTCAACATTTTTCATGATATGCGACTTGCCAATCTTGTGATTATTAACCTTAATGCTCATCCAATCACCAATTTGAATAATGACACAAATGGCCGATGAAAATAATTTTAATAATTTACATAAAGCAAGACATACCAAACTTGTAATTATTAACCTCAATATCCATCCTAACACCACGTCTAATAATCACCCCCATTAGGATCCCTTATCCTATACTTATAATGTATAAGCATGTTCATATTTCTCTTTTAAAACATGATCTTTTATTTCCTTAGGAAACTCTCCATACTCCTAATGAGTCCACGTGTTACACTTAAGAGCCTCATTGGAAGCGATGTCAACAAAGGAGTTCCCTTCCCTGTAAACATGTTGGATTCTACAATAAGTGAAGAATTGAATATGCAGCTTGCAATTATCCATTATGTCTCTAATTTCCCAAGGCACAACAATCTCCCCTTTCAAAATATCAACAATCAACTTTGAATCTCCTTCCAAGATGACTTGTTGGAAGCCTAAATCTTTCAACAGTTTAATTCCACCCCAAGTAGTCATAGCCTCAGCTTTTTTATTAGAAAAAACCCCCACTTTTTTACCATAACCAACAATACAATCTCCATTGTGATTTCTGATTATACCTCCCACCCCTACCAAACCAGGGTTTCCCTTAGAGCAACCATCGAAGTTACATTTAACCCGTTGCTTCTCCTAGGAAATCCACATAGTAGAATTCCTTGAAATGTAAGTAGCCCAATTGAAATTGGAGAGGTCCTTTCTAAGGCACCAAAGTTGTTTGATTCTCATCTCTTTATAAGAAAGGAAAAACCTTAGAGTAGTTGTGACCTCCCACTTCCACATTTTCCTAAATTTGGGTCTTAATAGCAAAACATAGATCACAGTTGTTTCTCTTAGCATCTTTGAAAACCCAATTGCTTCTCTCCTTCCAAATCCCCCAAGCAACAAACAAAGGGACTTGATTCCAAAGGTCCAAGATAATCTTGTGAGAGAAAAATGAGAAGAACCAATATTAATGGAACAATTTCACTTAGAAGGTGGAAGAGCCCATCACATGAGGCAACAAGGGAAGGAAGAGGCCAAATGTCTACTTGAGCGAACTCGTGGAAAGAACAGTGTCATAATAGACTCCTCCTCTTCTCTACAAAAATTGCATTTGTTAACAAATTGAAACCCCCTTCTAACCAGATTATCAATAGTAAGGATTTTACCATGAGAAGCAGCCCACCAAAAATAGTTAACCTTTGGAGTTAGATTTTTAATCCACACCTTGTCCCATTGGAAACCCCTGTTGGCTAAAAGAGGTTTTTCTAATTCCGCATAGGCATTTTTAACTAAAAAATAGCTAGAGGGGTTCTTGGTCCAAAGCCACTTGTCCTTCCTATCTTTAGAGAAGAGGCCAACATCATCTATTAAATTGTGAAGTCTTTGCATAGTAGGGGCCTAATTTTGTTATCTAATACTACTTAGATTAGATCCCATAAGTTGATTATCAAAGTTGATCCAATGAGGTTCAGGACCATCCCAGTCAATATAACCAACGACCTTTCCACAAGTTCTAATTAGTCTTTGTATCAAGGGGTTGAGGTGGACAACAGAGGTGAGGGGAAGCCCACTAAACCAATATTCTTTCCATAAATCAATTTCCAAGCCATTACCAATGCACTTCCTAACAACTAACTTTAACACACTTATGGTTTTAAGGAGGTGATTTCAAAAGACAGAACCATAAGGTAGCTCTGAGGCAGAAAGGAAACAACCCTGGTCTTTGTTTATGAGGTATTTAGCTTTAAGGATCCGGACCTAGTCCTTGGATCCTTCCAGTAAATTCTACCCCAACTTGGTAGCAAGAGCTTTATTAAAGAGTTTAATTCTCCTTATCCCCAAGCCTCCAACATTTTTAGGAGCACAAACTTTCTCCCATCCAACCAGTGTCATTTTGTTTCTTTCCTCTGTTCCAAACCACAAAAATATTTTTTGAATTGTTTAATTTTTTCAGCTATAAAAGTAGGAATGTTACACATTGATAGGTAGTAGACCATAATATTTTAAGGGGAAGCTTTTAACAATTGGAGCTTCCTAGCTTGGCTTATGAGTTTTCCATTCCAACCAGTCGGATTCTTTTGAATTTTTTCAATAATATGGTTCTGTTAATTGTTATATTATTTCTTTGAGAACAGGGGAAGGCCAAGATAAGCATCAAGCAAAACAGCTTCTTGGCATCCCAATATTTGAACAACACTGTTTTTCACAACCTAGTTAGTATTGAAGAAGTATAGCTTGCTCTTATTATAGTTAATATGTTGAATTGAAGCACGAGCATAATCATTCAAGGTGGATTTCCAATTTCCATCTTCCCTAACTGAAGCTTCACCAAAGAGGATTGTATCATCAACAAACTGTTGATTACAGGCAGGCAGGAGGGTTGATGCGGCCTTAACCCCTTTCAGCACCTTAGAGTCTAGAAGCTTTTGGATATTTCTACCCAAGAATTTAGGAACAATAATGGAAAGATAAGGGGAGAGAGGGTCCCCTTTCCTAAGACCATGACCACAAGAGAAAAAACTTTGAGGGACTTCATTCACCAAGACTGAGCACATCAAAGTAGTAACACAAGTAGTGATCAGTTTTGGGAACCTACCATTAATCCCAGATTTCCTAAGAACAACAAATAAGAATGACCAAGAAACACAATCATAGGCTTTAAAGATATCAAGTTTCAGAGTCATCCCTGCATTTTTACTAAGGTCCATGGAGTAGATAATTTCATGGCTAGTAATAGCAGAGCATCCAAAATGTGTCTTCCCTGAACAAACCCTTTTTGATTTCCAACTATCATTTTGTTCAGAACAACTTTTAATCTGAACATAACAATCTTAGAAAAAATTATACGCAATATTACATAGACTAATAAGGAAAAATTCATGCATAGAGAAAACATCTTCCAATTTAGGAATGAGGGCAATGAAAGTAGCATTAAGTTGATTAAGAAGCCTACAAGATCTGAAGAATTCTCTAGCAACATTCAAGAGCTCTTTATTAACATCCCAATAGAGTTGGAAAAAGTTCAGGGGAAACCCATCTAGCCCAGGGGCTTTGTAAGCTCCAAAGGAGAAGACATTAGACTTCAATTCTTGGAGAGAAATAACTTTTGACATCTCCTTAAGGTCTTGATCAAAAATCACCCTACAAATAACTTGAAGAATTTCATCAAAGTCTTGTTGTGCAACCACAGGTTCCTTCTGGAAAGAGGAGAAGAAGGCCACAACTTCATAAGTAATTTCTCTTTCATTACTCACCATACTGCCATCTTCCTTCTTAATTTGTCTTATCATGTTCTTGCTTCTATGTTTCAAGTAGACTGGTGGAAGAATTTAGTGTTATAGTCCCCTTCCGTAAGCCATTGAACACAAGATTTTTATTTTCAGAATATCTCCTCATATTTGTTAACCTTAAACCATTGAGCTATGAGGTCTTGTTCATAGTTACAAATAGCTTCATCCACCACCCCTAACTCCATCATATCCTGAACCTCTTTAATGTTGTATCCCAAGGAATTTTTGGTATCAAAAATAGTACCAAAGGAAATTTTATTCCATCCCTTCACTCTTTCTTTAATTCTTTTCAATTTATTAGCAAGGAAAAACATAGGGGTACCTGTCGAGGGTTCATTCCCCCATTTTTCAACAAAGGTACCAAAATCAGGGTGGAGAATCCACATAATTTCAAATCTAAAGGGAAATGGACCCTTTGTAGATTCAACATTCCTCTTAAGCACTATGGCATTATGATCATAACCAATTCTTGGCAGAGTAGATAAGGAAAGGTGTTGTGAAATATTCCAATTTGAGGAGACTAGGAACCGATCCAATTCGATTTAAAATTAATTGATTCCCAGATCTCATATTACACTAGTAAGTTGGTTTCCAAGAAGGGGGATATCAAAGAGTCCAACCGAGTTTATAAAAACATACAAGTCCATCATACTATTTGAATAGTCATCCAAACCCCCCAACTTTTCTGAAGGAAGGAGCGGCAAGTTAAAATCACCTCCAAGCATCTAGAATTCATCCTTACTTCCATTTATGTTATCATCCAAGAAATCCCAAAGCAGTTGTCTATCCTGGCAGGAATTGGGGCCAAAAACATTTATAAAATTCTATTTTTTAAAAGTGATAAGATCTTCAAAGGAGACCATAAGACAACTTTTACCAGAGAAACCCATAGAAACTTTAAGTTTAGATGGGTTCCACAGAGTAGCAATGCCTCTAGAAGCACCTTCAACATCGCTCAAAACAAAATTAGCACTGGGCCAGATATTCCTAACAATCTTATCAAAAATGTCCTTCATTTTGGTTTCTTGAAGTAGAAGAACATCAGCTTTTGTCCAGTAAGCAAGTTTTAACCAAAAATTGTTTATGGGGGCTATTGAAGCCCCTAATATTTCAATAAATAATCTTCATGATCACTAAAAACAAACTACATAATCACCTTGATTCTGTGAGGGGGGAAGCAACGTCCCTTACTTATTTTTAGACTTCGTCCCTGCAATTGAGTCCAAAGTCTTTTTTTTGCCCGAAGCCACATCTTGAACAATATCCTTGTTTCTTTCTTCCTTCTGTGTGTTGAAAATTGAGGTAATTATGTAGCTTAATACTTGTAAAACTATTGTAGCTGTAGATCTAATTCAAGTACTTTGTTATAATTTCTTGTGATGATTATCTATTCAATCTCATTTTTACCATTTGTAGAAGTAGATAGGAAGATTGCACCAACAAGACCAAAAGAAAGAAGAAGTTAAACAACATATACCCTCGAGAATTCTTTTCGGGAAAAACTCACTAAGAATCACGTATTGTTTTAATCTCGTAAGGCATTACAATAATTCCAACTTTACTGAGATGCTTCTTTTCCTTCAACAATTTTTCTCTTCACAACTTGCAATAAAATATGATTAACTCTCTTCAACTTGCTACGATAAATAGATAATAATGAGCCTTGTAAACTCCAAAGAGTTCACAATTACAAAGCACAATGCCTATCTCACAAAACCCATGCCTATTATTTTCAAGTAGAGTTCTACATTGAAGAACAATGTCAAAACAAGTCCTTCATCCATTTGGGTGTCCCAAACTGAAGTCATAACTCAACGTTGATTCCAAAGATATCTTAGAAAGTTTTCCTGTCCTGCTTCTGAATGGCCTCCACTTAACTTAGCCTTATAAAATATCTTATCATGCAAAGTGTTAACCCAAGATGCCAACTTTGTGCACCCAAGGTGTCCAAGTCAATCTCTATTAACTCGAAACATATCTTCCACCATATTCATGCATGATTGATCATCCCTACAATCCCTAGTAAAATTAGTCACCGCTATCTATCATAACTTCCGGGCATTAGTCATGCATTCCACCAACTGAAGTCGAACACTAGCATTCAACCAAAACTAACTACATGCAACCTAAGATAACTCAACCATATAATGAAATCAACCGAATCGATACCGAATTGAACCTATGCATGTAAACACAATCC
>VDFB02344532.1:0-27545 GCA_007258455.2 Sequoia sempervirens | reverse complement strand
TTGTGGCAATAGCTATTATATTTTGCAAGAGTTTTAAATTATGTAAATCAAATTGGGGAAACCAATCCATTGAAGAGAAGAATAAAAGAAGTAAAAAAATGAATAGATCTATATGTTTGCAAGTGTAGTATAAACGTACTCTTCAAGAATGTATATATATGGTATGTACTCTAAGTTGAGGTGACAGGTTTTTTTTTTCTAGCTTTTCCTGTATTATGTTAGTGTTATTATTATCATATTCTTAGTTAAAGCTGCATCTTAACCCCATTAGTAAGAATCAGCACAACGAACTCTTATTTTCTTTTCTATGCACAAATCATGAAATTACAACATAAAACATAGATGCATAATAAACAGAATACCCATGGTTGTCGATATATCTCAATGCACACTGAATTTTGAAACGAATATATACAGATAAATACAAGATATAAATAAAAATAGCATAAACAATATACTAAAAGATAGGAAAAAGATTGTCTGTCAACATGAAATCTGCCATCATGGAACTCTAAATCCTAAGCCTAAGAAAAAAAAAAGAAGAGAAAAGGAGTGTTGAGCTCTTCTGCATCTGGGCATGCCCCAGCCCTGTCAAGAGAATCCACAACCTGTGAATAAACAAATAAACAAATAAAAAAAAGACAAGCATTTTATGCCTGCGACTGCTCCTTGCAATGCCTTACAATGCTTACATTCAAATATCAGGTCAATGGGTTGACTGACTATTCAAGGATATACCTAATAAATTATTTTATGTTCTGGAAGATCATAATATAATCACAGACTTCCATTATGGCAATAATTACTATCCTTGACATCTCACGTAATCAACAACCCCTTATCACGCGAATTATGAAAGCATTCATTACTTTCTGTGCAAGTGATCGAATGAATATATCTTGGGTCAGTAAGAATCAATGTACCGGAAGAGTCCTACAATAAATGAAATCAGCACATTAGGTGGGGTTTTTTTTATACCGAGCTGTTGTGTGGCATCACCTATGTGAACAGTGATGGAGATAGCTTAGGATCCTCGCTCTACGATTGCCTAGATCACTCTACATTCTTCTAGTTTCCTCAGTAAATTGGGTCATGCGAAGGCATAGAATTGGTAGGTGTGGTGCCCATGCTTAGTTGCACGTTTCCTTAATCGCCACTTACTCCTTCAATCACGATGATGCTATCTAAGTTCATTAAAATGAAGTAAATTCTCACTAGTCATCGACAGAAGGAAGTTAGCAATTAATGCATTCTGAACCATAGAAAACACAATTAAGTTGATGGTAAATTTGGCCACTTTTCGAGAAGCCCAATAGGGGAGAGGGCCCAATAGTCGTGCGGGGTCCAATAGTCGTGCACCCAATCGTAAATATAATACCCAATAGTCATTTATATAATGTCCAATAGTTGTGATTTGACAACCCATAATTAAACAAAATGTATGCTTTTGATCTAAAAAGCAACTAATCATGTGATACCACATCAGTGCTCAACTACTCATGATGTAATGCACGAGAATTGGTCTCACTATTTTTTGGGGCCTTTGTGGACACCTTGACAAAAACGCATGCTGATGTGGCATCATATTTGATGATGTGGCCCTGAAACCTTAGTTATAAGCATAGAACTTTCCAAGTAAGCTGCTGTAAAAAATTGGAAGTGATTTGAAATTTCGACGTAGGATAATTAGAAGCGCGAAGTTAGGGTGCACGACTACTGGGCCCTCTTCCCTACCTAGTGTGTGTAGGATGTATTCCCTGGCAGCTTTCCTTAATTAATACATGGGTTATTGAAGTGGAGTAGTTGAAGTAAACATGTTGGCTTTATTGTAGTAGTATCTTATTCTCTTGGTTTTGGTGTAGATGTTCTGCATTTTTATTAAAGATGAATGGAAACAGGAAGCTTTTAATTTGTGCATCCATCTCCAATAAGTGATGCTTAGAGTTTAACGTCAAACTTGGTCAAGCTACTTAGAAGTACAATCCCCCAAAAACCATTCCCCACGCGAGCATCCTCAGAGGGCTCGATGTGGTATGCAGTGTCTTGGAGGATAGGAAAGAAACTTCAATTGGGATTAATCCTTTCCTTGGTACGTTGCCAACACACTAGCCTTTGTCGATTCTTTCTTCAATGTTCCTTTCTATGTCGCCTATTTTCTTCCCAGCTCTAGTGGTTGTGAAAAGAACAGCAAAGAGTAGAACATAGATTGTGTGTGTGATCATATGAGTTTAGAATTGTTGATGCGTGCTCTAGGTTTTGGAGGAGATAAGTGTCAGGTCTTTGGCGCTTAAACAAAAAAAAAAAGAAAACCAGATTTCAAATTCCATTCAAATGGGATGGATGTAGAAATGATTGCAACAGGGATACCAAAAAAAAAAAAATTTAATAAATTTTGAGCCTGTACCATGGTGTGTGGAAATGGCATGTGGGCGAGTAGTGTAGGCGTGTAAGAGTGGGTTTATTTAGTAGAATGTGCATGGTCAACTTCTTTTGTGAGTTGATCCAATCACTAATCAATATCGTCCATGGCACAAGTAAGGACAATAAGAGTAATAATATTTACTTAACCCAGTGCATTATGCTCGCTACGGTTAAAAGGAAAATAATGCAATCAGTGTCCTGATTTATTAAGGAAGGGATAAGCGAATGTGAATCAAAAGAAATGATTTTGATTTTGCTTTTGGAATAATTGTAAATGTAGTCGGACTGTGGGGTAACACATTAGTTTGGACAAGTTTTGTATCGCATAACATTACCTCCCTTTCTTAGATCTTGGAATGCATCACGACGTTATTTAAACGCTACTAAAGAATTTTCCAATTAACTAATAAGTATTTTTAATGAGAATGTTGGTAAATAGTATTCACATGGTCTTCCAATTATCATGTCGTCCCTTCATGAGTATTCACCCTTAGCACATAAAAGTATTTGTAGAAATGTCTACGTGTCATTTACCTTCAATAAAGAAGAAAGAATAAATTCCCATATTCTAAAAGGTTAGGGGTTCGATTAATTTAATTAAAACTATACATAAGGAAAAAAGTTTAGTAGTAATAGAAATTCTTTAAAAAAGAATAGAGAGCTAAACTCTTCCTTATTCGTATCTTCCTTCCCTCTTTCCTTTGAGGGAAAATAATAATTAGAAATATGAAAATGAATTTATATTTGATTATTTTTATGCATTATTCTTTAACCTTAGGATTTTTTTTAAATTTATCTTTTGTGTAAGAAAAATAATAATGTTAAAATAAGAGGGTACATATATAAATTAATTCATCGAGGTAAAGGTAAGTAAAGAATTAAATTAATAATATATAAAAATAAATAAATGAATAGAAAAAAAATTAATAGTTAAGGTAAAGTATAAATATCTTATCCATCTTGTATTTGAATTTTAAGGGTTATATGCTAATATGGATTTCATCAATTTTGGTAAGATGGCTTGATAAATGTAGAGTAAACAAGTATAATAATGTTACATCAATTAATCCATAGGTTTCCGAATAATTAAGCTAGTATACTCTGGGTTACGTGATCCATGTTTTAACCTAGTACCTACACTTGCTAAAAGATCTTCTTCAACCATTCACCTTATCACTTGATGGTGTGTGTGATGTTCTCCACCCACAGCTCTTGTTTAGATACCCATTTGTCACCCCTGGGCAACATTTCGATGACGTCATTGTTTGGACAACGTCATCTCACATGTGTTGCTTGTTAGCAAGTGTAATTATGGTAGATTAAGTATTAAGTGGTTCATATCATTAAAAAAAAAATTGTTGCATATTCTAGTGAAAATTATAGGCATGAGACCTTGGTATCAGAGCCCTAGGTTGCAACTCTAGGGAACTCTGGGAATAAGTTGGGCATTAAGTATTGGGTGTGCATAGATAAATGTGCAACCCACTTCATGTTGGTTAGAATAAAGTGATTTGAACAGAAAATTCTAAAGGGACTACATTGTATAGGAAAAATAAAATAAAATCATAGTTGTATCTATCCAACCTAAATAAGGTTGTAATGTATCCTATGGTCTAGAATTGACTATTATAGTTGAGTCAAACAGATAGGTAATTAATGACATTCAAATTTTAGAAGAAACTAAATCTAAACATGGTCCCTTGATTTAATCAAATAAGACGAATGACTTGAGTCACATATTAGTCTAGTTAACCAAGGTGATGGCATTAATCTAGTTTTTTTTTTGGAATTTGATTTTCTTAAACCTTAAAAAGGTATATTTGAGTTTGAAACATAGTATTGTATAAAGTGAATAGTAGTGTTATAGGACATAATGATGTGCATTATTAAAGAAACATTATTTTGTTGGCTTCCTAAGTCTATAATTATAAGATACAATAGTAATGCCACTTCTTGAAGCTATGGTTGTTTTTTGGAGCAACATATTTTATTATAGAAACCTTAGTACAAATAAAGCATGAAAACTATACTAGATAAAGGAGGGAACTACACAAACCGCTAAAGGGGATTAATATGTTGAAGGTTGTGGTTAAAGAAGATTAGATCTCTAAACCCTTAAATTGATTAAATCAAATTAACAACAAGAATGAAATAATCGAAAACCCTTGAACTATGTATTATATATGAGGAAATTGAGCACCCATATAAATAGATTTAAACTCTTGACAAAGATTAAAACTAAACCTTTAGGATGAAGGTTGTTTGACAAAAATTAAGGACATATACAGATTGATATTAATACACTCAGGAACTAGTATCTTGCATGCTTTAGATCATACTATTTATAGGCCTTAACCTATTACCTAAAGATTTTTATTTACATATAAGTGTATATGGGTTAACCTTGTGAAGCAAAGTACGATTCACCTTATGGTTGGTTGGAGAAATTTTGGGAATAATGGAATCAACTGAGGATCAAAGCCTTGCAACAGATAGTAAATCCAATGTTGAAAAGTGGTCAAAAACATATTTTTACCTTCAATTAAATAGTTAAAATTTAAGTTATTCAAAAACTTTTGCAAGAAAACAGGGACACAGTGAATCTAATAGATCTACGACTACTAAAACTTTGATTTGTTTTACCGATAGACTAAAATAGCATGAGAAAGTAAATGAATCAAGTCAAAGGTGAAAATGTGTAGAAAGTTACAACTGAGTTAAGATTGATAAAAAAAAAATGATTTAGATATTGCATAAACAATTTCATTCTTATAATTAATTATAAAACCTCCGTGAAGAGACCATATCAAAATGTGAATTTGAATTTAAAATGTTATCTAGAACACATGTTATTACTACTTTCCTTATAAATGAGCTAAGAACTAAAGATTTGTTAGTGAAAAATAAAAAAATAAATAAAAAGGATGCATGTCAAATGGGAAGTAATAATGCACTCAATTACGTGTTAACCCTGGATGGTTGTGTTCATGTCATAAAAATTGAATAATCAATTGTACAAATTGATAAATTGAATAATGAATGATGTGTGATTACTAAATTAAACTTGTAAGACCTTCAACTAACATTGTGAGTTCTATACCAGTAACTATATGTACTCTTTTAAGAAAAAACATATACACTCAAATGTAAAGGATGAAACATAAAAGGTAGATAAAAATTTCTAGAATTTTAGTCATTATGCATCTTTATGAGGTTAGATGGAATGTGATTATAAAATGATGATTAAAACATGTGAATAAATGGTACAACCATAGATAACAAAATGCAATATTTATAAAAGGATATTAATGAGTTGTGCAAATTACTATTTCATGACTTATCATGTGCTTTATGAATTGAGTGTGCCTTCCCTTCTCATATTGCAACGCTTCAAAAAAAAATAGTTGACTACCTTCCTTATGAAGTAAGAAAACTTCTCTAGCATGTTGTGAAAATTATAGTGGAATTACCCCTATTGATATATTAGTGAACATAACAAACATAGTTGAATAAAAGAGGAAGAATAGTATGGATAAATATAGAAAACCAAACTTGATCTTAAACATGATGTCAAACACTAACTTAGTAAGATGGGAAGTGTGGTGTATCATGTATTGTTAAACTCCAAGAAAATGAAGTAATATACCTAAGCTATTGTTGCAGATCATCTAGTGATTTCTTGTACTTATGCAAAGTGAGGAGATATTTCCAAAATTAAGAATCAAAGTGAATATCATTTAAAGAAAATAAAATACATTTAAGTGTATTAATTTTGTTATATAATGTGGTAAATTTTATAAAGTGTATTGTAATATGTCATGTGAAGTGAGACTAGTAAATGTGTGGTGCCCCAAGTATTAGATATGGGATATCCAACTTGGGATAAGGGTGGTGGACTTCTAGTACGATCCCTTATATGTACCCTTTGTGACGAATTTTATGTAAGCTAGCTGGTTGTGAGCTTATGTAAACATGTAAAGTGTGTATGTGTGTCTATTAAATGAAATGTGATGTATCCATTTGTGTTAGTCTTATTTGTATGTTAAATGTGTACCCCTAGTCATGCTTCCCCCCTTACGGGAGTGAGATGCCAACTAGTGTAAATAGGGGTTGAGAGGCACATGTTCACCCATCAGAAAATTACGAGCTTAGGGTGTTGCCCCTAATCCTGATAAAGGATCTATGTCGAGTTATTGTAATTCTCTCATGAATGTTGACCGTGGCCTAATCCCCCACATATGAGAGCCAAACTTGTTGGTTCATAGTGCAAACTTATTCCTTGATGTTTATAACCCATGGGTAAATGATGGAATTACATGGACCACAAGTTATTCATATTATGTGGTCAGGGACCACCAGATACTCATATTCATGTGGTCAGGGACCACTAGTGATTCATATTATGTGGTCAAGGACCACCAGTTACTCATATTCATGTGGTTAGGGACCACCAGTTACTCATATTCATGTGGTCAGGGACCACCAGTTATTCATATTCATGTGGTCAGGGACCACCAATTATTGCATGCTATTATACTTATGTGGTTAGAGAACCACCATTCCCCTCCTCCCCTTAGGTGGTTTATCAAGTCACATGGTGCTTGTAATGTGCAAATTTTATTGTTGAAATATGATTCATTCGTAATTCTTGATTGATGTTTTGTTATGCGCTAACAATTTGGAATTTTCCAGTTATTTTATTAGGCTATTTAGCCATTTGAAGGTTGTTATAGTCTGAATTGCCTCAAGGACTTGTTTAATTTCATTTTTGAATTAAGATTGGAATGTTGCAATGTAGCTACAATTGATCTTTATTTTGTTTCTCTTTTGAATTTATAGTTTCTTCTTTGAGATTTTTTTTATTGAAACTTCAGTTTATGATTTTATGTTACTCATTTTGAGGCTTTCTCCTTGCTTGTAAATTGTTGGCATGTGTGGTGTAATGTGAAATTTGTAAACTGCCATATCCTGGGGGGTTCTTTGGCAGGTCGTATGGGGAGTAGATGCGCTGGGGAATTATTTTGAAAGGGGTTGTAAATGGGACCGGTATGGGATAGTCATTAATCCATTCTTCCCCTAATTCTATGATTGTTCCTTTCTGTCTGAAGGAGTCCTTAGAGAAGGGCCTCAAGACCAACTTTCCTAATAGTTATCGTATCCAAGAATCTCCATCCTTGTAAACCCCATTGAGCCTTATGATGTGAATTATGTGTAATTGTTGTGATGTATAGGTAAATTGTAAATAAATTACATGTGGAAATACTTGGTTGTTATGTGAGAAAGAAAGTGATAGATAAAATTGAGACTACTATTCCTGAGACATGAATTGACATTGGAATGAAAATGTTTTCTAACATCGTGAGTGATGTTTATGATGCAAAAAGGAACCTTCAAGGATATCCAAGGATGTTCATTTGTTTGGATATAAGAGGATGTTGATCACAGGGAAGGCTATTATCATATGTTATATTGTGATTATATCACAAATTTTTTTTATGATGGGAAATTTTGTTTTGAATAATTGGATGTTGATTCATGCAAGATTGTCTTAACGTGTGTTGATAGTGGAATGTTTTAATTGTTACATCAAGAAAGAAAAGTAATTAATATGTTAATAGATTTGTGTGCAATGCTATATTGATATTATATTTCCAAACCTTAATGACTTCCAGGAGGAAGTCGAAGCTAAGAAGAGGGGGATGTAAGACCCTGCCTCGTATGTACTTAATACAACCATAATTTGTTTTAGGATTTTCTTGAATTGATGATTAAGTATATTGTGGATAATTAATAAGGTGATCTCTTGACAATATTTTGCATATCATTTTCACATTTTATTCTATTGTCACTACAATAAAGGTGGATTGCAATTGTATACTGTGGAATGCAAATTGAGAATCTAAATGGATTATTATATAGTTAAAGCTTAGAATGTTAGCTAGCAGATTAATGTGGTACATAATTGATACTTATAATAACATTGATAATGTGCAGGAAGACAATGGTATTAGCATGAGAAGGGAGAACCATCAAGAGCAAATCAAAAGACTATTTCATGAGGATGTAAATTTGACCCCATTCGGGGCCTAGAAACAAGTGGAGTTAATATATTGGAGGACTAAGGTTGTGAGGGAATTTAGTTGGGATTCATGTGAAGCGTAAGTGGGGAATTAGGTCTTGGAAACCCCTAGCTAAGTATGAAACACCGATGGAACCTTGAGTGGGATTTTAATGACAGTTGTTGGTCAAAATATTGGGTTAGGGTGCAAAAATAAACCCCCTAGGGTCTATACTATAGTGGTAGGGGTCATGTGGGCATACAATAGTGCCCCTACAACATGATTTGACCCCTAAAAAGTTCTCATAATGGAGAGTGACGAATTTTGAGAAGAGGATGGGTGTGGAGAGATGGAGTGGTTGTCCAAATGCATGCTTTAATTAATGAGGGACCTACTGTCCACACCTTCCCATCCAAGAGTTGCAATTTGTGAAATTTCTATATATTCAGAGAGGGAGAAGGAGGGGGTTGTTACCCACTTCTCCTCTTGGAGAACTTGATTGGAGATGGTAGAAAGAATGAGAAGAAGATAGGAGTCCACCACTTAGAAAGATAGTGGTCAAGAGGGTTTAGCTTGGAGAGGAAAGATTGATACAATATTCCAGTCCCTTCATCTAGAAGAAAAGAGATAAGTTCTATCTATTCCTATTTACCCTTGTTTATTGGATGCAAGAAGGTGACTTAGTGTATGGATTATGGTTGAAAATAGAAGATAGAGAGCTTAGATGCATGAAATTTGTGCTATGATAGTTTTATCTGTTTGTAAAAATGAGAGAAGACTCCATTTATCATCATGGAGCTTAAAAGAAAATTTTCCTTGCTCAGGGGTATGGCTAGAGCCCAAGAGGTTCCATGACGCCATTACGGTAAGGTGGAGAGCAAGCCTTATTCAGTTATGTGACATTCTTTGTATTTCCTAATATTATTTTGTAATATGAAAAATTAGTATTTTGTTGTCACATAAAGAAAATGGAAAAAGAGTGAGTTTTATTCTTTTGAGTATATCATTGTTAATAATCTTAGGGTTAAATCTGGACATTGAGAATTCTACTTCACGAGGATTGTTACTTTTTCTTTAGAGCTCATATGTGTAATGAGAGGAAATATGTATTTGTTAGAACTAAATATACATACACATATATACACAAAAATCTGAATACATAGTCCTATTTTGTGCACTTCAGAATAGTTATCATTTTTACTCTAGTCCCTTGAGCTCTCTCCCTGGCACACTTTATCTTTCTTCAGAGGTGCATAATAAATCCTTGAAAATGAGGTTCGAATGGACTCTATGATTCAATATGTAGGTAGCACCCATAAACTACAGGGTTGGGCTAAGAATTGGTTTGGATATTGGTTTGCATGTAGGATGTATTCCCTGGCAGCTTTCCTTAATTAATACATGGGTTATTGAAGTGGAGTAGTTGAAGTAAACATGTCGGCTTTATTGTAGTAGTATCTTATTCTCTGGGATTTGGTGTAGATGTTCTACATTTTTATTAAAGATGAATGGAAACAGGAAGCTTTTAATTTGTGCATCCATCTCCAATAAGTGATGCTTAGAGTTTAATGTCAAACTTGGTCAAGCTACTTAGAAGTACAATGCCCCAACAACCATTCCCCATGCGAGCATCCTTAGAGGGCTCGATGTGGTATGCAGTGTCTTGGAGGATAGGAAAGAAACTTCAATTGGGATTAATCCTTTCCTTGGTATGTTGCCAACACACTAGTCTTTGTCGATTCTTTCTTCAATGTTCCTTTCTATATCGCCTATTTTCTTCCCAGCTCTAGAATTGTTGCTGCCTGTGCCTGCCCTGGCTGTCCAGACTCCATCCAAACACGATGCAGTGTTCACATTCCCACACTGAGCCCAGCCCACAAGTGTTCGCACAGATGGCTCATTGCAGAATGGGTCCCTGAGTTTCTGATCCCAACCCACTGTCCACATCCACACACATTATTCACCTAACCCCAGCTTCACAGCCATCCAAAGAGTCCGATTTAGCCAAGGAAGGAGATAATGGGTCCGTGAAACACTGATTGCAGCTGACACCAAAATGATCTGTAAAATACATGAGCTTGTATGTTTGCCTACACATCCCTGGAGTCAATGCACTGTTTGATTGCTATTTCAAACGCCAAAGCAATCTAATTAACTAATAAGTATTTTTAATGAGAATGTTGGTAAATAGTATTCACATGGTCTTCCAATTATCATGCCGTCCCTTCATGAGTATTCACCCTTAGCACATAAAAGTCTTTGTAGAAATGTTTACGTGTCATTTACCTTCAATAAAGAAGAAAGAATAAATTCCCATATTCTAAAAGGGTAGGGGTTCGATTAATTTAATTAAAACTATACATAAGGAAAAAAGTTTAGTAGTAATAGAAATTCTTTAAAAAAGAATAGAGAGCTAAACTCTTCCTTATTCGTATCTTCCTTCCCTCTTTCTTTTCAGGGAAAATAATAATTAGAAATATGAAAATGAATTTATATTTGATTATTTTCATGCATTATCTTTTAACCTTGGGATATTTTTTAAATTTATCTTTTGTGTAAGAAAAATAATAATCTTAAAATAAGAGGATACATATATAAATTAATAATATATAAAAATAAATAAATGAATAGAAAAAAAAATTAATAGTTAAGGTAAAGTATAAATATCTTATCCATCTTGTATTTGAATTTTAAGGGTTATATGCTAATATGGATTTCATCAATTTTGGTAAGATGGATTGATAAATGAAGAGTAAACAAGTATAATAATGTTAAATCAATTAATCCATAGGTTTCCAAATAATTAAGCTTGTATACTCTGGGTTACGTGATCCATGTTTTAACCTAGTACCTACACTTTCTCAAAGATCTTCTTCAACCTTTGACCTTATCGCTTGAGGATGTGTGTGATGTTCTCCACCCACACCTCTTGTTTAGATACCCATTTCTCACCCCTGGGCAACATTTCGATGACGTCGTTGTTTGGACAACGTCATCAGATGTGTGTTGCTTGTTAGCAAGTGTAATTATGGTAGATCAAGTATTAAGTGGTTCATATCATTAAAAAATAAATTGTTGCATTTTCTAGTGAAAATTATAGCCATGACACATTATTTACATCAATTATCATGGTCTCTTTGATTTCCTGTCGTAAAGAAATTCTCTTATTGAGAGTGTTGTCTTGTTATAGGTTCGCGAGTTTTCCAACCTTATTGACTTAATTGAATTCGTAAACTAAAGTTTCTCCCGTGATACCAGCGCGTCCCTCTCTGCCTTTTATATTCTTTCTGTGTTACAGGTCATCTGTGAGATTTAGTCATTTGTATCAAGCAGTTGAAATACCTTGAATCTTTAATTTTATTTTGTTTTCCCATTATGTGGCGTCGCTGTTTGCTCATGATGGAAATGGTTCAGATCTATCAGCACAATCTTATCACATATTTCACATTCTTTACCTTCCATGTATTGCATTGTGTTGATGTCACTATTTGTCTTCAGTCATCCGCCTTTTACCTAATTGTAAAATTGCTTTGGGACGCTTGTATCTCCTTTTATGATCATTCACTTGGGTGTTATAATTTCCCTGTGTGCAAGCACTCATTTTGGTCTAGACTTAGAAGACCTCCATGATTCCATTCGCAACTTTTTCCTAGTGCGAGGCTTAAGAACAAAATGATGTAGAGGTTTGAGTAATCTCTTTGACTCCATTGTCGACCTGTCAATGTTGTAGCACTTTAACATAATAGAAAATTTTAAAGGTTTAAATATGTTTCCTTATCCCCTCATTCCATCCGCTGCCTGTCACTGCAGCCGCACTTGAGCATGTTGTGTGTAAAGATTTAAATACTCTCCCTGATTTAATTCGCACCTCACCCATAGGCAGCACTTGAACATTGTAGGGCATATAGGTTTATGTGACCTCCCAGATTCCTTACGCAACCTGTCACATCTGCTACACCAGAACTTATAGAATGATGTAAAAGATTTAAATGATCACTCTGGTTTCAATGTCAACCTGGTTCGAACAATGTAGCACTTCCTTGGTCGCCCTATTCAATAACAAACTTATTCAACTACTTCGTCTGGTTGGCTGGATAATATTCCTTTATTTCCCTCATTCTTTTGTTAGTGAGATCTGCGTTAACAACAATTCTGGTTGTTTCTTCGTTTCTTTTACTTTGCATGCATCGACCTTATAGTCGAGTTTCCTGAAGAATTGCATGCTTAGCTAATTATTGTTTACTTGGCCATATTACCTAGACTTGAAGAACTAACTGTACTTGGCCATATTTTGTTGCATGGCGCAGACTCTTCCACTTCTACTTTATCTTAAGCTATAGATTATTTCTCATAAACTTTAAGTATGTTAAGTTAATTTGTCTATGTATGGCATGTATTCTCCTGTACGTACTTGGCAGCAGATTAATGATTCGTATAGTTTATTAAGGTGAAACTAGTTCAAGATTTAATTTTATAAACTTAAATTGTAAATGTGTATATCTACCTGAGATTATATGTATATTAGGAAACTTTGATTCTAATTTATTTGCTTTAAATACGGAGAAAGAGTTTGACTATAATAGGGCTAAGAACTATTTTTATACAAAGGTTGATTTATTGGTTGAATAATTGTAAGATTTTAAATTAAAAGATAATTGTTAGAAGTTAACAAAGTGAAAGATATTTTACTTATAAGACAACCTTCGGTTAATAGTTCCAAGATGATTCTTTATCATTAGAGAAAAGTTCAAATATTGTTATTTAATATATATATATATATATATATATATATATATATATATATATATATATATATATATATATATATATATATATATATATATATATATATAGGTGTGTGTGAGTGTGGGTGTGTTTTTATCTTCATTTCAAAATATTCAATTTGATGTATTTCTTGATTATGGTAAATTAAATACAATATATAACCTTCACTTAGTTCCATTTGATGGGAAAAATATTAAGAGTTATGTTGGTAGCATAGGGAGTGAATTGAGTAACAAAGTATTTTAAGGGTTATGAATTTGACTATTGAAAGAAAATGTAAGTGATCGAGTAAACGATATGGTGTTTTTATATGAATGTTATTTCTTTTAAGTTGTAACTATTCTTTACAATTTTGAATAAAAGGAAATTTAAGTATTTTAAAAGAATAATTAGGTGTGTGTAGAAGATAGTATTTTAGTTGTGATCTATTTCTTTGAAATTGTGTTAGTAGATATTAATTGCTTTTAAATAAGCAATGAGTAGGTAAGGTTCTTGCATGTATAATTGTTGTGACGTATGTGAATACTTAAAAGGGTATATGTTTTATATACATATATACTTTGAGTTTTGGTTATAAGAGAAAGACCGTTATGCAAAGAATACATCTTTAGTTAATTAAGGAATGTGTACTTATATGATCGTTGATTTAAGCGTATTTTTGTTGGTATTGTATGGGAAATTGTTATGGTTGTAATTTATGAATGTACTTTTGTAGTACGGAGTTCTAGTTATCCAGAGGCTTGGGAACTCTTTTATTGAGTTGTTTATTCTATTTAAGTCATGATGATCATTTGAGTTAATGTATTGTGAGATAGCCATGCATGTTGTGTTTGTTACCTGTGTGGTAACTGAGAATAAAGTATTTTGTATCATGAATGGATTGTGGTGATGATACAGTTTGTTTGAGCTTGATGGCTATCTTTTTTGGTTTAATAAGTGTTGTAATATAGTAAAGGGAATAGTGGCTTTCAATAGGGGCCGGTACCCAAAGTGGTAGCTAGGGTAACTTATTGGAAGTTATTAATCTAGTGAAAACTTTAACAATTAAACCTGGGGTTCATTAAGTAATTAAGATAAATGGAATGCCTCACCTAGTGCCTTAATGCTCATTTAGATTAAGGGTAGGTTGAGAAGGCCTGGAATGGCATAGCCAACTACCTTGTCTTCCTGAAAAGTAACTCGGCTCCACATGAGTTTGTCTAGGGGCCAGGAATCGGTAGAGACTGCCAGGGTAACTCTAGATGAGGGCCGGTAGTCTAGGAAGATTCACAAGGGTAACCTAGAACAACTATGTGATGACACTCTATCCTGAAGCATGTTTGTGGCCTCTTTTGTAGAGTCACCTGCGTTATTGTTTTTGCATCTGAGAGTCTTCTTGTGATCTTGTAATTCAGATTTTGTCATGTCATTATGTGTTGTCAGCCATGTAATGAAATGTATGTTCTTTGTTGTGTGTTTGACTATCTTCTGGACCTGTCACTATCTCCTAGCACGGAGGGAGTGGACCTTCAGGTTCCACGCAGTTGGGTGGAAACTGTGCTACACCTTCATTGGATACTCCTATAGATGACATTATACTTGTAGTTCGTTCTTGTTACTTCATTGATCGTGACAGTGGACATTAAACGTGTTCAAAGACAGGGATATTAGATATGAGGAGATCATTACCTATATTGTATAATTACCTCATGTTTATGAGTGTATTCATTGTAACATCATTATGATGTATTGAGATTTATGAGAATCTCACTAGATGTAAACAGAATCTATAAATGTCTTGAACTATATAAGTTTTGAAAGTGGATCATTTAAGAATGTGTATTGTACTCGTACTTTATGATTTTAATATTTGGTGTGATGTTCTTAATTATAATGTTTAAAGTAACGTCGACTTGGAATCCTTAAGACATTTGCTTAATCGAATGACTTTTTAAAAAATTAAAAAAAATAAATTATTTAGATAATTCGTTACTTTATGATTTGTTTTATTGGATTCCTTGGTGGGGCGTTACATGCCATATCTATCTCTATATCTTCTTCTTCATCATCTTTACCTCCATCTTCATCTTCATCTTCTTGATTTATTATATGAATCCTATTAACTTTTAAAATATACTCTTGATATTTTACAAAACTCATAAGAGATCCTATTTTTAAAAATATTTCATTGATATCTTATTTCTTAGAAGTCCCTTTCATCTCTTTCTTTGTAGCTAAGTCAAACATTACCAAAAATATTTCCTCAACCTAGGTGGTTTTTGTATTATAGTAGATCCAATATCTATAAGATCCATCTCTTCTAACATTGGATCATTTTTGTTAGGATACTTTCCACTTATGACTTCATTCCTTCCCCTACCTCTTGTTGAAACCCCTACCATTATTTTGTTGAAATAATTTTAAAAATAACTTAAAATAAATTAAAAATGCTTAAATATCTTACTTGACTATAACCCTCACTGTATTGAGTAAATCACCAAGAAATTTGATAGCTTGCAACCTTGGAAGAAAATTTGGTTAAACACTAATTTTAATTAATCTTAAAAAGTTTCAAATGACCTAAAATTTAAATTGTATGGACACTTTACTATGTTGTTGATTGCTCCTCTAAATTTTAGAAAAAAGCATACAAATGAGAAAGATTTTTGCTTGACAACACAACCTCCTAAAGTAAACAAAATTTCCTTTTTTCTTGCCTCTTAAATGCCAATAGAATTTGTTGATACCAATTGCAATGAAGTTACTTGCACAAGACAAGGATTAATAGTAAATAAGATATAAATGCTTCATAATACAAAGCCACTTTGAGGGAGAACCTCCAAAAGTCCCCAATAAGAATATAGTCATAATATATTGATAACATACTAACCACTATCTCCTATATACCTTACTTGTACTGTGGAGACCTACTAGGCTAACCCTCCTACCTATATAAATATTTATAAATGATCAAATGGATTAATTGAAGGTTATGATAGCCATACACATCCTAAAATATAATTAATGGGTTAAGGAAATAGTTGAAAGGGAAAGATGAACCTAGAAATACCTTTGAGAACCAATATACACCTTCAGTATCTTATGTTTCTTTTATTTAATATTTTAAATACTTGATACAAATACATACTACTATGCCATTAAAGTGGAAATAAACATATTTTAATTCCCATCACATTAACCCATAGAGGAAAGATAATATAGTTAGCGGATCTAAGTAAAATTTGACAACATAATGACATGTAAATTAACACTTTAAGAACATAAAGAAGAAGGATAGCAAAATAAAAGAAAAAAGAGAAGAAACACCAATATATGTGGGGAAAACCATTTCAGATAAAAAATCCCACACTCCAAAGCATCAAACCAATGTATTAATCTACAACAAACACTGTTAAAATACACTTCTAGGCTCTAAGCCTTAACATGGAGATTTACATCTTGATCTTCTTTGGAGGAAATCTAACAACATAACCCTACAATGAAAAATTCTCCTCTCAAATCCTCAAGCAAACTCTCATATTTATAGAGCATCAAGATAGAGGCCTAAAACAAAATCCCCAATCTTCTACAAATCTAATATCTACAAAAGCTCAAAAAGCATGAACTTTAAAATCAACTTGCTAAGTAAAAATAGCCTTATCCTCATCTTGGGTGTGTATTTCCAAGAAAAAAATATCTTATACATATCTAGTCCATATCTTATCCATATCCTGGGTGCCTAAAACAAATAAAGCCAAAAATATTTTATTCCTCTTCTGTTTTGATATAGTAATAGCTGACTGAGACTCCCAAGTCAATATAGGAACTTGCCAAAATAGTTTTTCACCAATATGGAAACATGTGATATCCTCCTCCTATAAAATAGGACCTCCTAAAGTGGGTGCCAACTTCCTAAAAAATAGGGATATTTCCATATGTCATCGCCTACCATATAGGATGCCATCTCAATAATAGGGCCCACAAAGTGAATGACAACTTAGGAAGTTTAATACATTAGGGTAAATTAATATGCACCTAATAATCAATCAATTAATGCTAAGACTCAAAGTTTGAGACACCTTAATCCCAAAAATAGTGTAGTATATAAATAAGCCTTTGGATTATAGGATTAGGGGTGTCATCTTACCCAAGTCATTCCCTAAGCTCCCCAAGTTCAAATAAGGGAACCTAAATATACACATAAGAACCTATGTGATAATTATTAGGGAACTTCTCCCTTAGGATACAATTGTCACTAGGATCTTCCCAAATACTCTTGAAGGGTTTTGCCTTAACTACTATTACTAGTTACTAGAGGGCTTAATCCATTTATTTGACTAACTTATTGGAGAAATGATGGTTGATTTTGACATAAAAATTCAAGCAAAGTCACCATTAGGGATTTATTGCATGTCAAGAAAGATAACAATGTCACCCACATTTTTTCATAGTAGAGGAACTTCTTTTAATGAGCAACCAATATGCCACATATGAACCATTAAAAATATTATGATATTTTATTACATGTACTAAATAGATATTTGTGAAGATGTCTAAGAAAATTCCCTACAAATACTATGAAAAGTCTTAAAAAATTCCTTACAAATTGAATAAATAGCTATTGATATTGGTAGAATATTTTATAAAACAAAATAGAAGTTAGTCACTCTTAGGTGAAATAATATTCATAATATCAACAAAAATAACCCCTCTACCTAAAAGATCCTAAGAAGAAATCAAAATGTAACCATTGATGGGGTTTCATATGACCCATTAGGAATAAATAATAATATCATTTTTGGAATAGTTAAAATTACAACAATAAAAATGATTGGCAACAACAACAATCAATCCTAATGTGAACATAGTGGCCAATGTCATTGACTATCCACAAAAAGTATCTAGTATCAATAAATACTTAACATCAAAATAGTCTCCCCTTTGACAAAAAAACAATTTGATTCATATAATTGGACAATGGAGTATGACCTTTAAAAAATATGCCTTTCATATATTAGAGTTTATGACACCAAAGCCTACATGTATTATAATAGGTTTGTTTAAAGGTTACCTAAGGATCAACAATTTTGTTGTTGTTGATATATTCATATAATCATAGGAATATCCTACACCAAATAATTAGAAGCATATTTCCGATCAAAAATTTAACTTAGGGATTTACCAATATCCTTTTCCTAGGCATGAACAAATAGTCTTGAGCTAGAATGTGAAATAAAACCCTTCCTCTTCACAAAGTATGAATTTTTTTTACCTTGAATAAATAAACATGTCCACTTAATTGGATAAAAAAAGGATATTTGATCTAGTTAAACAAGACATATATGAAAATAGTCACCTTACCTCTAGACTTAATAATTAGGCAGCTTTATTTTTCTTCTCATATGTATGTACATCTAGTGGTCTCATATGATTTGGTTAAATATCTTAGGGTTTGTGCATATTTCATTCTTAGATCCTCAAGCATTCATTAGCCCATTTCACCAAGAATTTTGAGGTGAGTGGGTTAAAATATTTAAATAACTCCACATTCCAAAGATTGGGTCAACCATGTGTATTTGGATCTTAGTCCACCAAAATTAGATCTTCAGTCCATTTTTTTTTTAACATCAAGTAAATTTCCTTAGAGGTTGAGCTCATGTGAAGAGGAGTCTCATGTTGTATTAGCCTATAATAATTATATTAAAAGGGTAAAGATTGATGACATGGATATGATGAATGTTGTCCCTTTTTCCTTACTAAAATAAACATCACCTCTAGTTGGCACACATTGAGAGGATATGATAACCTCAAGGCTACTATGATTAGAAAGATCATCCCCCTAGTCAATTTTTTTGAGCTATGAACCTTAGTCTTTGGAGACTCTCAAATGGTGGTCAACCAAGTATTAGTTACATACCAAACCAAGTCAAGATGTTTACAACTATATAGAGATGCCCTCTTAGATATGATTCACCATTTTAATTTATTCTCTACTAAAATAATATAATCAAGTGGTTGATTCCATGACTACTTACACGATGTTCTTTATAAATTATGAACACTAAAACTTAGACATTATAGTTTAAATAAGGGATAAAAAATTGATAGAAATAAATGATCTACCGTAGATACTCCATTATGTCAATAATATGAAATATCCTTTCATGCAAGATTGTGTTGATAATGTTGAAGCCATTCTAAAGTATCTTCATGTTTATGACAATCTCTTGTGATCCTATCATAATAAGGGATATTAGTTAGCCCCTACAAATTAGAAGATATAGGAGTCTTTAAACTCAAACACAATGCTCTCATACTACCCCTATAAATTGAGGAAGTTAATTCCTCTCCAACATAAGAAACTATTAATAAAAAATGGGACATTAAAAAGGCCAAGAAAATGAAACTTAACATGATTTGTGGCTACCTACAATAGTTTGAATTAGGCCAAATCCTTGGGTTTTCACAAGATATAGATTGAAGAAGACTATTTAAATATTATTAATTGTCTCAATAATTTAAATAGCCTAAGTTGGTCTATTATTATTTTTATAAAGGATTCTATTTTGATCCTTAATACTCTTGATGAAGTTCACATCTCCCATATCTTTAGGGAGGGAAACTCTACATTGGATTCCTTTGCAAATATTGGTGTCAATATTGGATCATTTGAGTGTTGGGATAATGTGATTTATGTTCACTATCACATTCAAAACCTTATTAATTATGATATGCAAAGGGATTGTAATGGAATGGTGTTTTAGGAAAAGATTGAAAAAGCTCTATGATGTAATGATGTGTGAAAGACATGCCTTGGGAATTTCTTTGATGGTAATTAATACTTTCTATCATCTCACATAAATTATGGTTATTTTGGAGGGTTATCAAAAGTGTTTTTCTAGGATCGAAAGGACATTTTCATTATTGTGTTTAACAGACAAGCTAAAATGGAAGGGGATAGGAGTAGAATTGAGCCCCTTTCCTGTGAGGATATAAAAAAAAAACTATGGTTTGGAAGATACTCAAAGATGGAGGTGTTACTCCCTACCTAGAGAAGCTGCACGATCATGACCCTGAAACCACTAGGGCCTTTGTTAATGGTTGGAGAGATCAAACTATCAGGGCTGATGGGAAGGAGTTAATTTTCATGGAGGAGATGATAGCGGATATCATTGGTCTCTCCACCCAGGGTAGAAATTTCTTCAAGGAGAGGAAGTCTTTTGAAGGTGTGGTGAAATAATTCTTGAAGGGGTCTAAAGGCAACAAGTTAAAATACAATGCGGGAGGGTATGATCACCTGTCAATTAAACCAGTCTAGGTGGAGGTGGCGAAGGTGCTCATGCGCTATTTTACTCTCGATAAAAGGTACACTCATTTGTATGGTTTCCATTTTATTCTCCTAAATCATTTCCACCATAAGCATTTGGTTTCCTTTCCTTTTTACCTTCTTGCTTCATTGGAATTTGGGCTAAAGGAAAATAAAAAGAATGCAAAAATGTTAATTTTGCACGAGGGCCTTATCTTATTAATTATGGAGTATCTAAAATACCTCCCCTCTCCCACTATAATTAAGAAGCTCCTTTTGAAACACACCCCTAAGGCCTACATTTTCTCTTTTGATGAGGGTTCAGAGTCTACTTCGAATGGGGATAAGAAGTGGAAAGAAGAAGATGAAGTGGAAATGGTGTCTAATTCTCTGTCGGAGGATGAGAATTTGAAGAAGAGAAATTTGACTAAGAATAAGACTTGAAATCATATTTCTTGGTCAAGTGGGTCACAAATAGAGGGATTTATTCATGAAGATATTCACATCTCTTCAACTGATAAGAAAAAATAAAAAAAATCTGATAATGGGGAGAAAGGTGGTAAAGCAAAGGGTAAATTGGAGATTAAGGCTAACATGGAAGCAGGTTGTAGTGGTAAAAGGCCTAATCTTACCCCTGATAATGTTAATGTTGGTCATATTTCCTCTCCTCAAGAATTTTTTGAGGATTTCTCACAATTGAACACTAATAAAGAGGATATTTATAATGTCTTGGGATTAGATAAGGACATGGTGGTGGATCAATTTCGCTTAATTAAATGGTTTTTTCTTGAATTGAGTCAAATTAATGTAAAGCTAAGATCAATACAAAATAAAATTAATGTTAAAGGGGATGCAAAGGATTCTATGAATGTGAAGGATGCAAAAAAGGAGATTCAATTGGCATTGGAAGCTATTATGACTAAAGTTAGTTTAATGAAAGATGATTATGAGAACCGGTTCAAGGGTTTGAAAGAAAAATTGATGTAAATTAACTAGAACTTGGAAAGGGTCATCCAAATTAGCCATTTCACTATTCAGAATAGTGTTGCAGGTATTCACATCCTGAAGATGGATCACAAAGTGTGATCTAAAACGTTGATGCTAAAAAAACTAATGTAGTTTAATCCAGAAATACATACTATGATCAATATGGACCGTGGAAATATAATGTATTTGAGGTATTCAAATCCTTACTAAGAAGTTGAAGGAGCTCAAGGAAGACCAAGTTATTGATGTTTCCACCATTGTTGAGAAGACATGGAAGGATCATAAATCCAAGGCAAAACAAAGCCATTCGAAGCAGAAAAGGACCAAGTACACACACAAAGGGAAATAATAAATATTTCCAAGAAGAGAAGAATGATCTTCTTAGCTTGGTTGATCTTCATAAGAGATTCTATTAGCAAGAGTTGGAATCAGCTAATACCCTTAAATAATTATAGTAGTTTTGTTGTTTGTTTCTAGTTGTTTAGCTATTATTTTCTAGTAGTTTAGTAGTTGGTTTGTTGCTGGATTTCTAATTTTTTGTTTAGACTGCTTTAAACTTTTGGGTTTTAGGTCCCTCCAAAAAAAATTTGGTTGTAAATGTGTTTATTTGAACATCTTTATTCCTGCATTTTGTGTAAGGGTTTCAGGTCCCCCTAAAACCTATTTTACATTAATCAAAAACATGAGCTTAATGCTAGAATATGTTCATATTTATATTGAACTCATTAATTTCATTGATTTATTTATTTAGGAATATTCAAATATTTCAAGCGTAAATACTTTAATGGTAGTTCACAACCTAGTAAATTCACAAAAATAAACTTCGATCCCACATTTTTTATCGGTTATGTTTGTTATTTGGAGAAATAGTGTTTTCTGCAACAAGGAAAGAAAGCCGAAGGTGTGGGAGATTATGAAGAAAAGCTCAGTAGCCAAAGAATTTGCAAAGTGTTAAAATGGGAGGCCTAAGGAAGGGAACTGAGCCTCCTAATTGCTAGGCCCTTAATGAGAATATGGATTTATGGAGGCTTTTCGAAAATGTTGGTATGGTTCCATTCTTTGAATCTCTGAAGGGTTACAACAAGAACTTAATGGCCAAGTTCACCAATTCCTAGAGGAAAGGAAGTGTCACCATTGGTGTGGTGAAGTTTGAGGTTGCGCGAGGTTCATAGCTGAAGCAACTGGTCTACAAATCAAGGGATTAAAGTTGCAAAGAAGAGGGGTTGATTTTCAGAAGTTTGTGGACAAATTCCTGCATGAAGGGGAGAACCTTAAACGATTCCAAAATGGGTATGCTAGGTTAGAACTCCCTCCTCCCTATGCTTTTGTTAGCCTATTTGTTGTGCAGTATTTTACTTTAGAGGGAAGATATATGTCGATATATGCATACCATTTTTCTCTGCTCAATCACATTAGGCATGGAGAGAAAATCAATTTACCCTTTTACTTATTGTCTTCCCTGCAACTCAATATAGAGAAGGGTGCTAGTCCTCCCCTACACCAAGGTTTGATGTTATCACTGTATATAAGTATGCTCTGGATCTTAATCCTCATGGTAACTCTTTGGTCTCTAGAAATGATAATCCCAACCGCTTTGATGGGATAATGAGGAACTTTCTATTGATGAAACTCTTGTTGTGGCACCTAATCCCTGCCTCCCTCCCTTAGTTGTTGCTAGGAGGGTGCTAATTCCTACAAAGAGCCTATCCCCTATGGCCAATGTCTCGAACCCCTCTACTCCTATGTTGCAAAAAAGAGAGGAAAAAGGTGTTTATGAGATTGAACTCATCAAGGCTACGCCAGAGAAAACAAAACACTCGCCTTTGTTGTTGGACCTTCCCAAGGCAATGAAATTAAAAAGAGATATTAACCCTAGTGATATCATTAATATATCTAAGGAAGGTGTGCATAATGAGGATTTTAAGGAGACTTTGCAGGGGCAAGGGAGTGGAGGAAGCAATGGTAGAAGGTCTACCCACCTAGCTAATGTTGCCTCTAAGGACAAGAAAGGCAAATAGAAAATTACTGTGTGTTGAGGAAAACCTGGATTATGAAGAGTTTGAAGCCTAGCAGGAAGAAGATTCTAAGGATATCGAATTTGTGGACTTTGTTTATGATATGGGGGAAGAAGGATCAAATGATGAAAAGGAAGAGGAAGAGGAGAAACAAATTAAGAAAATTGAGGAACAAAAGAATGATATTGAGAATATGCATGATGCAGGGAATATGGGCATGGAGATTAATACTGAGGACTCAAGCACTGATTTCATGAAGAGTAGACTAACTTTTTTGTAGGTTCAAGTTGATGATATGGAGAAAGTCTTAGTTATGATAATGAAGGTAACTAATAGACTAGTGAGGAGGGTGATGTTGGGAGCTATTTCTGGAGAAACCAGAATTACCAGGAAGTTGAAAAAGAAGAGGAAGCTTGATGCTTAAAGATGTTGGACAGGTCTGAGGGACCTGACTAGAGGGAGTACATCTCCCTCATTGGTGAATATGGGGACCTGCTAAAGAAATCCAAGTAATGGCTTCTTGTTGCTACTTTGATGACTATTTTCCTTTTTTTTTCATTTTGTTTCATAATCTCAAACTGTTATTTTATAATAGCTCTATTATGGTTGAATACTACTTGGGACATTGTTAGATCTGATAAATGGTTTACATAGTTTTAAGTTTGCTAGCATAAACTTATTGTTTTTAATTAATATTGTATGGACTATGGTTACTATGTTGAATGATGGCTTTCGTGCTAATCTAGTTGTTTTTTGGTTCTTGTTGGTGGTGTTGTTTCCCACCTTGTTTCAGTTCCTTTTTTTCTGTTGGTTGTAACCATGAGATTAGGGCCCTTCCCTGCTTAACTAATCAAAACCTAGTAAATATAATGGATTAAAAATATATGAAACAAAATCTTAGGCCTATCAAGCCAAATATTGTTAATATGGCGAGGGAAGAATTAATGAAACTAATAAATATGGGGTTCATTAATTTGGTTGATTACTCATTATGAATCTCTAACAAAGAACCTATCCTCAAAATGATTGATAAAATTAGAATCTACATTGACTTCAAAGAAATTAATAAGGTTTATCTCAAGGATAATTTCCTTACATATTTTTGATATTATGATAATGAACTCAACAATTGGTTATGTTTTTTTTTTCTTTCTCATGAGTATCTTCTCTATCTATAATTATATTTTCATGATGTAAAATCAAAATAAAATAGCATTCACCACGCCATGAGGAACCTTTTGCTATGTGTTGATGCCATTTGGCTTAAAGAACATAGAAGCCACATATCAAAGGGCTATGACCCATATCTTCCATGATGTTATCCAATACACTATGGAAACCTACAAAAATAAAAAGGAAATGTCACCCAAGAGACCTATGTGTCCTTGTCACTCAAATTTATGAGTATAAAGTTAGGTTTAATTTTAAAAAAAGCTTATTTGGAGTCACAAGTAAAAATTTGTTGGGTTTTATCATTTTCCAAAGAGGAATTGATGTTGAGCCAAAAAAAATCAAATGTTTCTTAGGAATATCTTTTGTTAAATTCAAGTATTTGATTAGGAATTTCTTAGATAATTTGGAATCCATTTAATGTTTTATTCCTAATTAATAAATTGTTAAAGAAGGAAAAAATATGGACACCTGACTAGAAAAGTGCTTTTGACCATGTGAATAAGTTCTTACTCACTTCTCCAGTGCTTATACCACCCTTTAATATTGCATTTAAGATAAATTCAAGTCTTTATAACGTGTGTGATAACACAATAGGATGACAATGTGAGAGAATTATCCATCTATTTTATTAGTCACACTCTTCTCAATTATGAGAAAGTTTATACACAAGTAGAGAAATATTTCCTAGCCATTATTTCATAACTAGAAACTCACAAAATTACATGTTAAACTAAGAAATATAATTGATCATAAGGGTTGATCCTCTCAATACTTTCCTTATGTATCCCATTCTATCAATACAAATTAGGAAGTTCATCATGTCCCTTAGTTAATTTGAATTAATGTATGTGAATCAAAATTCTACCAAAGGATAAGTGACTACTAATTAAATAAAAAAATATTCTATAGGATGAACTCATGGATTAGGATTTTATTAATGAATGATTATATTTCATATAACACTTTTCATATGCTTAATCATTATAATATTCTCATGAAATTAAATTTATGGTTAATCTTTCATGCATAGAGGTTTGTCACTCAAATGAAAAAATGATTGTGTATCTTGGCTACTAAATATATATTTTTATATTAGGAATTATATATAAATAGAGTTTATAATATATGGAGTTGATGCTCCATCAAAGTAAATAAGAAGTCACCTAGATTAATGGTGCAACATGAACCAACTAATACACAATAAGTTCACATATCCAAAATGATTGGAATCAGATAAGTATAAGAACATAATCACTCCCATCGACACCTCTGATTGCTGCTAATTTCTCATTGATCAATGTCAAAAGTCCCAATAGGAAAATCAACCATATCATATAAATCCACATCCTTCACAGAAATTTGAAATCTAGGTCTGGAAGTCGAATATATATATGATTTAAGATAGCCGACTCCTCCTTGCTTAAATTGTTCCTCCCCTATAAGAATAAATATGCACTCTTCATCTCAATTTTGTTTGCAATAGTTAGGCCCTCTTGCAACATGATCACAACTCCATCCTTAGGAATTTCCAATGTCATGGAGATATACAATAAGAATTATAAAAAGGTGAGCTCATCATGAAATTTAGTAAGGCAATTTTTTTTACTTGGAAGACCTCATTTCTCTTTTTCTAAATAAACCATAAAATCTATTTGTAAGATCAAGCCAAAAATTATTAAGATCAACAGAAAAGGAATTTACATAACCAAAAAGAATGTCAAACCATATGAAACCAGCTTTACTATCCCACCCAAGCTTGTTCCCAATAAATGAGGTCCAAAGAGAAAATGCACACTGACATTAAAAAAATAAATGCTTAAATGAATCAACTTGACCACATAAGGAACATTCCCTAACCAGAATTCCAAGGGATTGAAAATCAAAATTAATAACCAAATTCTTAAGCAAAAGAACCCACCTAAAAAATGATTTCTTAAGCTCCATAGACTTAGACCAGATGGACTACTAAATATTTCATATTCAATTATGTGTTATATTGAAGAGGTTTTTACAATATTTTTCTTTAATGTGTCAATGAAGACAATTATCAATGGGCCTTAGAAGAGTACCATAGTAATATATATAGGGGACAATTTAGTTCTCACACTACCAAATTAAAAATTTATGTTGAAAATTGAGGTGTTTTCTTAGCTTAATACTTGTTAAAACCTTAATATTGTTGATCTAAATAAGCTTTTCCTTTGTTACATATTCTTTGTGGGTGATTATCTGATTAATCCATTTTACTGTTTGTAGAATGTAGATAGAAGTTGATAGAAGAAGTAGATAGGATATTAGAAAGAGTACACAAGCATGTACCATGGAGAAATCCTTTCGAGAAAAAAATCCACCAAGAATTAATCTATTATTCAATATTTGAAGTAGATTACAATAGCTCCAATTCTTGCTTGAGAATGCTTTTTTCCTTCACCAAAACTTCTTCACACCTGCAATAAAAACTGATACAAACTCTCTTCAACTTGCTTGAGATATATAGGCTTTAATCAGCTTTGTAAACTCCACAAGAGTTACAATTACAATGCTCAAGCCCTATCCCTAAAAGGTATGCCTATCTCATGCAAATAGAGTTATGCCATGAAGAACAATGTCAAATCCTCATCTTCATGCATTTGGGCATCCCAAACTGAAGTAGCAACTCAACCTCTGTTCTGTAAATATCTTCAAGGCTTCATCCTCAAAGTAGGCGCCCAAAAGTGGTCCCACTTAACTGAGCCTTCTGAAATATCTCAACATGCAAAGGAGTTAATTCCAAGAAGCCAACTTGGGTGCCTAAGTTGGGTCCAAGTCATTTCTTGTTAA
>VDFB02344531.1:0-18365 GCA_007258455.2 Sequoia sempervirens | reverse complement strand
TGATTGTCTTGTCTCATTTATATCCTCAAGATAGAGAAGAATTTAGAAGACCTTCACTAAAGAGCCTCAAATAAGAGGCAATATAAGGTGTAAATTCATTCGAGAGAGTTTGAGGCGCATGTACACCAGTCCCATATGCCAGTTATTTGTCTCTATGGAAAATTTCAATTTAGAATATACTTGAAGCCTGATGTCTGAAATTCTGAGATAGCTTTGTTGTTCCTTTAAAAGCTTATACATTCAATTAAAATAGACATATAACTAGCAATCGCACCTTAGTGTGCAATGGGTATGCCGAAGAAGTGTGGAACGTCAATTAGGATAAATTTTAGTCTATTTTTTTTATACATTTATGGAGCACCTGATAATTATAACTAGTAGTCGCATGCATAGGCATGCAACGATCAGCCGATAGGGGTCCACCACAAATGGCGACCCAATGGGCAAAAAGGAGAAAGCTCGTTTTTGCAGTGCAAAGTGAACTATAAATGTTGAAAAATATTTGCAATTGTTTGAGTGAGTTGAAAACGGAGAACATATTAATTATTCGATATGGAAAAATGGGAGGCTGGTTTATAGTAGGGGGTGGATATTTTGACCTAGGATTTAATTGAGAATAAGATTTGTAGAGTACATTATTTAATTAAAGCAAAGCTACGTGTGTAGTAAAAGATATGACTATGGCATATGTAACTTGAAGATGTTATAAAGCACTTAAATTTGGTGAAGAAATTATTTTATATCTCTACATTTATTTGGAGCATTGTACGACATTTTAAACCCCATGTTATAGTGCACTTCTTTATTGTTAAGTGAAAAGCAATGCACAAGAGATTAAGAAGCATTTGCATAAATTAGGAGATTGATTGTTGCATTTCCACATGAATTATTTTTAGTTGGAAATTGATAATGGAAATGTAAAATAAAACCGTAGGTTTTCTTCATTATTTACAATGTATCCATTATTTGCAATCTCAATTAATTAATTATCAATGATGTTAATGAATAATATTAAGAGAATGATTTTTGAATAAATTTTTTCTTAATAAATCACATTTTGTAAATTGAATAGAATTTAAATTTGTAAATTATTAGTTTTGTTAATAATAATATTTTTTGTCCAAAATTTAAGGTATTATATATTTTACTTTAATAGTATCTATATTTGATGTTTTTGTATAGGTTAATCAATTCTTTGATTTATTAAAATGGGAAAATGGTTTTTGTGTTCCACAATGAAAATTGGCTATCAAATTGTACATCATGTGTTATATTCCTAAGATCAAATTAACAAGTATACTTTTGAATAAGTGATTCCATTAGTATAGTTACGTCTTTTATTAGTAAGATTGAATTAAAAAGTATTCTTTTAAAAAGTTATTTTTTATTTGAATATTAGTTGTAATGGTCATCACAAATGAGTTTTGTGAAAACCAAAGATGTTATAAGTAGTATCAACTCCATAATTTTGGGAATGCGATAAAACAATACACATACTTTGTATTGCTATTTTAATTGAATTTGAAGGTACACATTGTTTGGAGGGAACATCAGAAAGATGTTACTAAATTTATACAACGATTTGTGTACACATGAATATATGCAAGAAAAAATGTATGGCATTAAATTTAGAATGAAAAAACCCACACTTGTTTTCCTCCCTACCATATTGGCATCATGAAGGCCCATGGACTATATCTAGACCCTCACGCAAGAGAAGAATGAAACACACATGAGAGATACCATGGAGATTCAACATACAATATTATTTTAATTGAATTAGAAGGTATGCCTTGTTTTGAGGAAATATGGAAAACATGATAGTAAATCTATATAAGAATTTGTGCACACATGTATGTATGTAACAACAAATAAATTACATGAAATGTAAAACCACAAAACCCACGCTAGTTTTCCACCTTGTCGTATTGGCATCATGGAGCCCCATGGACTCTAGCCAAACCCCCGAGCAAGAGAAGGATGAAATTCCCATGAGAGATGTTGTGGAGTTTGATCATACATCGTACAATAGAAATATTGGGAAAACTCTGTTGTTTCCATATATAATATCTAATATTGTTGTGTTTTCTTTGATGTCGTAACTTGAAAGAAAAAATGTATCTTGGTTTTTGAATCCCTTTGCATGCTTAAACCTAGTTCCTACAAATGGAATACAAAGGTATGTTAGTGGAAAACAAAGGGAAATGAAAAAGGAAGCATAAAAAGCAAGTATATGGGTAAAATTAATATATACAATGTGAGCCTAAAAATAGTGAATATTTTTTTCAATTAGTTAACCAAAGTTGTCTATTGACAATGGGAAAGTATTGCACTTACATACACTATTGATTGTGTTCAACAAGGATGAGCTGCATTAGACTGAGTCGTAGGAGAATGAAAGAATTTGAAATAGAGAGTGTACAATACACTAATTTTCTTGAATGCATATTATATTTCTGCAACAATCTAAACAAAATGATATACATATACAATAAAAGAGGTTAGCAGTATTTGTTGTAAATAGGAACAAATAAAGTGGAATATTTTGAATGCATGGTGTCTTTGCAAGGGATTGTCTATAAGTAATCTATTGGAGAAGTTAAAAAGAGACTTGTGGAAAGAATGAGAAATGCAATGATTGTAGCATGGGATTTGAAGGAAAAAAATGTAGTCACATACAAAATGAAAACCAAGCCAACCATGACATTGTAAACAGTTTTGTTGAAAGGAGCAACAAACACCATTCCCATGTGTTTTCGGGGATAAAAAATGTATCAATGTAGTATAGAGTTTTTGTTTAGCAGGGAAACACGTGTCGAAAAATTGTATCCATGTATATAAACAACAAGAAATAGACAATGGTGGAAGGTAGAGGCAATATACCCACACTCACTCTCCTTCCCACCATATTAGCATCATGAAGCCTTAGAAAAATATGATGAAACATAATGGTAGAAGACAAAGACTCTATGTGATAGCTAGCTTCTCAATTACAAATTCAAGCTACATTATTTGGCACTAAACAGTATAGACAAATAGGTAAATTGTAGAAGAATTATTAAGAGTATACATAAGAACCACTGGACAACAAGTTGTTCTTAATGATACTCTTTTTCTGAGTTCACCATAGCAGACCCTTGATTATTGTAGATTGCTTAAGAATAAGAGCTAAATGACACATGATAAAAAAACCCACAGTAAACATATTAATACAAAACAAGCAGTGTATGTCAAAATTGACCTATCAATTCAAAATTTGAATTGCATTCTTTGATAGTAAGCCCACATTAATCAAAACTTGTAAAGGCAATGGATAACAATAATCTATGCAAAATGGCTATAATGCCACAAAGTTAATTGGGAAAAGAACAAGTTCATGTGGGGAAGTTGAAACAAACAAGGAAGAAAGAATACAATGAAACATATTGATGTAACACAGTGTGATCCCACATAATTTGCAAGCTTGCCCACTTACATAAGCAAACCTGGGAAGTTTGTTCGAGGGAGCTTCAAGCAGATTAGGGAAAAAAAAAACAATATCATAAAAACATATTGATAGAGGATTCAAGCTATGTTATTTTTTAATAAATAGTGAAGACAAATAGAGAAATTGTATAGGAGGTGTTAAAATAAAAACTATTTGCTACAAGTCGTTTTACATGGGTATTTTTGCATAAATGTTTTGTGTATAATATTTCATGCGAAGCAATGTAGGTTGAACTCACAGTTAAGTCTCTGGCACAACAAGAATTTTGTAGATATTAATGCATCATATAGTTGTTGTCATAGCCTAAAGAAGATAACATCGCCATTAAGAATTGTGGGCTAAATAATTGATTTGGCAAGGTAGATATTTGTATATGTGGGTACTGTAGTTTAGTGGTTTCTTTTAATTGCACCTAGTAGCCTTTTATCCTGCTGAAAATGGCTCATCTCGACAATGCAATTTAATCAATATAAATTTCTTGCACGCTTATCATCAATGCCAAACCCTCCAACCCACCGAAAGAAACAATAAGAATGAGAAATTTGAAAAAAAAAAAAAAAATTCAATCATTTACAAAATGACCCATGTGGAACATGTAATATTATATATATTGACAAACATATATATATATATATATATATATATATATATATATATATATATATATATATATATATATATATATATATATATATATATATATATATATATATATATCGTGATACATATACATATACATATTTATATTGATATATATACATATATATATACATGTATGTGATATACATACATATATACATGTATAAGCGATATATATATATATAGACACACACACACACATGTATCCAAACATGTATATGCTTGGTAAAATTAGTTCCATTGGATGTTAAGTGCTACTTTATCCAGATCTCTCTTTGTATCCTGCCTCAATTTATTTGTTAGAAGTTCCCAACAGGATTTTTGTCAGCCCAATTGCAAATAAGACTTGTCATCTAATAGCTTTGCAACAATTTGTCTATTTGTCTATAATATTTAGTCTAAGGGAATGTAGCTTGAATGTTTGATTAAGCCTACAACATTATGTATATATATATATATATATATATATATATATATATATATATGTATATATGTATATATGTATATATAAGTATATATGTATATATACATATATATGTACATATATACATATATATGTACATAGATGTATACAATAACGCATATATGCTGGAAATTAGTTTGGTTGTCAGTAAGTGTTATTCTTTCTAATATCTCTTCCTATCTATTCAATTTATTTGTTTGAAGTTTCCGATGGGATTTTCATCAGCCCAAGTGTGAATAGGACTTGTGGTGCAATAGCTTTGTTACAATTTCATTATTTGTCATTATTTGTGTGTATCTTTGGCATTGCAGCCATTACCATAGGAGCAATTGTACTTATCTATGTGTAGGGTTTAGGGTTGTATGAAACAATTAACATATTAGAGATAAAATTACTTTGGTGGCTGTTTAGTGTTATTGTAATAGCTCTTTTAGAATTTCTCTCTTTGTGTATTATATGATGAAACAATCTCTCCAAAATGTGTTTGATGACTTTTAAGTGTTGTTGTAATAGTTCTTTGAGCTATTCAACTTTATATCTCTAGCTCATATGCTATTTTTTTGAAATTTCTATTTGTTAAGAAGAGAGCATTATTCTAGCAATGCAACTAAATCAATATATTTTCTTGCATATTTTGGAGCACATATTCATAATGCTAGAATGGCTATTCTGACAATGCAACAAAATCAAAATATTTTCTTGCATATTTTGGAGTATACATTCCCAATTCACATGTATATATATAGATATATATACATACACATGTGTGTGTAAAAGTGGTGTGTATATATATATATATATATATATATATATATATATATATATATATATATATATATATGTCATGTTATAGCTAATTTTTATCATTTCCATTCATCTTTCTTCACCAACTTTATATCCAATAGATAAGGTATTTATTAACTCTATACTCAAATGACATCAAAAAATTTTCTATATATAGAATATGTAGGATTGGTTTGTCAACTATAAAATTTATGGTACAATACCTTGAGAAAATGTGATAAGGATCAATGATTCAATTATTATTATTTTTTTTATCATTAGTCAGCCTTGGAAATTGACACATCACCTTTGTGTAGCATGTACATGCTTGCTAATAACATTTATAGTCATTATTTCTAATGTACTTTGAGCTAGGAGTCTCTAAATTCAATGTTCTTCAATGCACAACCCTTCTTGGAACCATAATATAGTATGTAACAACAATAATTATCATAAGATTAAAATAAATGGGAAAATCATTCAAACAAATTACCATTATGTAAGCCATAATTTAATATATATATATGATTCTATATTGGATGCTCTTTTGGACTTATTTTCCCAACTACAATGCAATATCTTTAATATTATGTATCATGAACTTACTAAAGGTTTATTGTGCCTACTTTATAGACATGAATCTGAGAACTAATAAAACATAACTATGATAAGTTGTAGTATTGTAAATTTAATGTAAATTACTATAAAATATAGATGAATATAAGAAAGTACTTATAAATCAAATAAACATTAAAATAAATTACTTGATGCAAAATTTATCTAACACCTTGGATTCTCTTGTAACACTAAATGAACCTTCACCTTGATCCAAATCTAGCTTGGCCATGGAGTTATATCATAATAACTAATGATTAAATCAATTTACTTTCATCTAAATAAAATATCTTGCAATACAACTCAATATGAAAATATAAAATGTTTTATTAAAATACTTGCTTCATCATCTCAACAAAGGCCATTGTCTCATATACAATGGGAATTCCATTCACCAACCCTATCACAAAGTTGACAACTCATTCAAAATTTGTTAATTCATTATCATTTGCATTTTGATCAAACTCTTATTATTATATCAAATTTTGCATTGTTACATTTTATTCCCTAATTAGGTCAAATTAATTCAAGTTCCCTCCCAATCATTTTTCCCAAATTTAATTACACAAGTGAAAATTGAGTAATCATGAATGAAAAACTATAACTAAGTCATTGCGTATAGTTTCATTACGTAAACATGTTGAGAAATCTAAGTAACAAAAATATATAGAATTTTAAACAATTTAAACCATTTTTAATCAACAAATATAGATAAAAATTTTGATATTATATTGAACCCATCTTATAGAATGTAGTAAATATGAATATGACATACCCAAAATCCTTTTTGACAAATGAATGTACATAATATTTTTAATTATCAACACTATGTTGTGGGAGTTAAAATAAATAGTAATAGATTTTCTAAATAGACAAAAAAATTGATTCATAATTTCATACAACAAATATGGAAAAAAATTCTAAAATCAATTTGAATCTATCACATAAGTTAGTATGACAAATCTACATAAATTACATCCAAAAAAAATTTTAGTAAAAATATTATAAAAAATGAATATATTTCGAGAATCCTTCCACTAAAAAGCACTAGAATAAAATAAAATGATAAAGGAATGAAAAATATTTTTTCTTTTAAAAAAATTATGAGCCGAAAAATGGACCAAAAATAGAAAACACAATGGTGGATAGAGAAGGGGTGCCTCAAAGTGGCGGAAAGGTGGATGTCGAAGATATAGAGGCTCCATGGAAACAGGTTCTTATCCATATCATAGTCGAAGCTAGACTTGGAGTCCCATGCAACATCCGGCATGAAGGTATGGGTGGTCAGGAATCCAAAGGCAAGGAAGGCCTTCATATCAACTGAGCGTTAATCGTGCTAGGGATCCCAGGAAAAACTAGATCTGATCTAGCTTCAAGAGGAAAAACGGAAGAGAGGGCGACAAACAAGTGATCAAACCGTGGGTTCCAAAGATGAGTTTCCAAGATGGAAAGCCCTATTCCCCGCTAGATTGGAGAAGTAAAATACTGCAAATCTCGACCAGTTACATTCAGCCACGATGGGATTATCTCAAGGACTGTGGAATGTTCGTCAAATGGACTCGAAGTGATGTCCCAAAATAGGAAATCATAGATTGGTTTGCAGATCACTTTGAAGGTTGGGTAAGAGAGAAAACCCTATCTGAAAATTTATTTCTATTAGAATGTGTGGAACAGAATATCAAAAAGAATATTTTATTTCGGGCACCTTTAATTTTCAACTATTTTTTCTTTTATAAATTAGACAGGGAACCAAACTTTATTCCCAAGAAACAAAAACTGAAGAAATGTCCTCATTGGATTAGTTTGGACAATTTACCCTCTGAATACTAGAGTGAAGAAACATTAGGAAAAACTAGCAAAGCCCTAAAGACTTTCATTGGCTTTGAAGAAGATTTGATTTTTTCCTTGGAAAATCAAAAGTAGCCAAAATTTTGGTTGATTTGAACACTAAGCTCAGATTCTTGGACAATCTGGAGATCCTCATTGAGAAAGGAGAATGGTTCCAAAAGGTCACAATTGACACAAAAGGAGGCAGACAAAGTGACTAACTTGGCTTTAAATGAAGGTTGGCATGGAAGGGAACCCATGTGAACACTAAACCATGAGAGCGGAAAAATTGATAACAATTCAAAGGGTCAGCTAAGGGAGGAGAAAGTGGGGGTTGCAAATGACTCAAAGATTCAAGGATCAGATGATGGAAAGGAAACAAACCCTAGTAGAAATTTGGTACAATCAATTTTCCTTGAAGAGTTAAGAAACCTAATGAGAGAGACATACGTATTGGAGAAGGATATCAATGACAACATATTGGCCATCTTGACACAAGAAATGAACGAAGAAAGAAATAAGGAAGTCGTAGGTGTCAATCAATTGATTACATAGCTTCGCCAAAAAGGAAGATAACAAAGACAGAGGAAGCCCCATGGTGGGGGATTGAAACCACTGGTATGGGAGAAAATAATAACAATATCCTTTTGAAGATAGCTATGGGAAATGGAGAGGAAGAACAAGATAGGGCAGCTCTGGACATTTCATTCCCCATCAACATTGTAGAGGGCAACCCAAAAGAAGTCTACAATGGAGATCCATAATTCCAATGGACCAACAGTTTTTGTTGGAGGCTATAGTAGAGTTAGAGGAAGAACAAGAGGAAATAATAACCCCAGGAAAATTAGGGATTAAGAAACAAACAACCAAAAAGTCCAAGCCAGACTATGGAAAAGGGAAGTCTAAAGGGAGAAAATCACTACAGGAACTGAGATCTATGGATGGGGATGCTAAAGGAAAGTAGAAGCTCACTATGTTGTTGAAGTCAAGGAAGGGTACTCCCCTTCTCGGTTCACCATGAGGCTATTTTCATGGAATGTTATTAAGCACCCCTAAAAAATGACATTTGGTCAAAAGAAGACTCACTTTGACCAAAACAGATATAATTTTAACTCAGGAAACAAAACTAAGGAATGATGATTTAGAGTTACTCCAGAAGAAGGTTGTGGGGTGGAATATTGTGGTATGGCGATTTTCTGGAAACCAAATACTGTGCAGATTGAAATGTTGCTAGAGAACACATTTTGGCAGTGTTGTTGGGTATGCAATATTTACTTCAAGCTCAAATTTGGACTCATAAATGTGTATGGGCCCCATTCGTGCATTAGAAAGCATAGTATGCGGCAAGAAATTGAAGTGTTCCTAAAGGAAATGCAAGGAAATAATTTTATTTTAGCTAGGGAATATTGGAGGATAGGGATAAACTGGGAGGAATTCAAAGAGAAAACCAATCTCATAAGGATTTCAGAGATTGGATCATAAGAAATCAAATGCTCAATATATATTTTAGAAATGGCACCTACACATGGATGAATAGGAGGTTGGGCCCTTGCTTGATAGCTGAAAAATTGGAAATGTTTTTGTTTTGGGGGGGTTTAGACAACTTTCCATTCCTATTTGAGGCTAGTATTTCCCCTAGTGTTGGATAAGATCACCTTCCAATACAATTGGACATCCAAGAGGATCAGAGCCATACTTGCTCTCCCTTCAAATTTGAAAACATGTGGCTCAAGGACCCAAGTTTTTTGGGCCTAGTTGAAGAATGGTGGGATTGATTCGATGTAACAGGATAAAAAATTTGTTGTTTGATAACTAAATTGAAATGGCTGAAGTAGAAGATTAAGGAATGGAATTGGAATTGTTTCAAAAATATCTTTGAAACAAAGGAGAGCATAGAGGAAGACCTCCACTGTGTGGAAGAGGATATAATATAGAACAAAATGAATTCAAAAAGTTACCTCAAAGAAAAAGAACTCTTAGGGAAGTATGAAGAGGTTTTGGCTAAAGAGGAAGTTTTATGGAGGCAAAAGTATAGAGAAGTTTGGCTCAAAGAAGGGGATAAGAATACAAAATTCTTCCACAACAATACAAGGTAGTGAAGGAGTTTGAATCAAATGAGTAGTTTAAGATGAACAAATGGATCCACAAAGGAGGACCCAAAGGAAGTGGTTGAAGAAGTGGTAAGTTTCATTAGCAAAATTCTAAATAATTTTGAAGGGTCAAATCTGCAACATCAACAAGACTTGTTAAGAAACCTTCCAAAGTTAGTCACATAAGTGAAAAATAAGATGTTGAATGATAAATACACTAAGGAAGAGATAAAGGTGGCCCTCTTTGAGTTGTACTTGGATAAGGCCCCTAGCCCGAATGGACTACAAGCTAGCTTTTTTCAAAAGTTTTCGGGTCTGATTGGTGATGATTTGGTGGATGTAATTGAGGCCTCGTGGAATTATGGAAGCACAATTAAGGAAGTTAACAACACCTTCATAGCTTTAGTCCCTAAGAAAGAAGCCACAAAATCACTGGAGGAATATAGGCCAATCACTCTCTTCAACACAATATACAAAGTTATGACAAAGGCCATCAAAAATAGATTAAAGCTCATTCTCCCAATGGTAATTGTCGAAGAAAAAATGGGTTTTGTTCTAGGGAAAGTGATATTCAATGGAATTATTATCACACAAGAGGCAATACATTCGATACAACAAAACAAACAACCCAGCATGATAATCAAACTAGATATTAGGAAAGCCTATGATATGGTGGATTAGAGATTTTTTATCAAAGTTCTTGAGGCCTTTGGGTTCAACAAGAGATGGTTGAATTAGATCTTCAACTACACTTTTATGCCCAAATTTTTAGTTCTTGTAAATGGTTCACCTCATGATTTATTTGAAGTATCAAGAGGGTTGAGACAAGGAGATCCAATCTTTCCCTTTCTATATATTCTTATGATGGGAGCTCTAGGGAGGGCAATATCCCTTAGCATTAGCTCTACACAAATTAAAGGAATAAGGGTAACAAGTGATGTGCAGGCATCATCACATTAGCAATTTTTTGATGATACAACATTAATGGGAGTAGCCAAGAGGAAGGAGGAGATCATCTTGAATACAATTCTTAGGAAGTATGCTAAGGCCTTGGGACAAATGTTGAATTAAGAAAAAATAGAAGTCTTTTTATTTAACACAACTATACAAAAGGAGCAAGAGATCCTGAGGATTCTAGGCTTCAAAAAGGTGAATTTCCTTGTACTTACTTGGGAATTCCATTGGTGAAGGAGTCTAGATCAACTAGACTTCTGGACCCACTCAACCTCAAAATGAGTGCAAAAGTGAACTCATGGAAAGCAAAATGGTTAACCTACGCTGGGAGGATAACATCGATAAATCAGTATTATCTGCCCTTCCAATCTATCTCATGTCACTAATGTGTACTCTAAGCTAGTGTGCTTCAAACTTAACAAAAATGTATAGGAAATTCTTTTGGAAAGGTAATGAAGAGAAGAGGAAAATTGCTCTAATCGCTTGGGAAAACTATGTAGAACCAAAGAAGATGGTGGGCTTGGTTTTAAACACGTGGATTTGCAAAAGAGAGCTCTTGGGGGGAAGCTTATATGGCACATGCACTGTGAACCATAAAATAAGTGGGTGAAAAATATTCATCAAAAGTACTTAAAGGACGATAGTAATGGTGATATACTAACTATTTTGAATCCTCTGACTGGCTCTTGGATTTGGAGCTTCATGCAAAAATGCAAAAGAGTAGACTGTGACTATCTGTCATGGGATGTTCATGATGGAAGTAAGGCCTTGTTTTGGGAGGATTCATGGGTTGGGCTCCCAAGCTTGGATAGTTTGATTGAGGTGGGAGAGGTCAAACACATGCTAAAAATCTTATGGGGTGACTGGCTCAAGGACTGCATAGCCCCAAATAAGAGAAATTTGGTGCTTGGCTAGAAATGGAGGGACTTCATAGGTCTCAATTTACCACAGAGAGAAGTAATGCTCCTCATCAAAGCATTGATACATAGAACTTTGACTTTGCAACAAGACAATGATTCTTTGATCTGGGCGGGTTCTAAATCTAGTAGATATAATGCAAAAGATGAATATAGGATGTTGTACAAGGAAAGAGGTAGGATCGTAGACAACCTTCCATTACACATTTTTTGGAGTAATGTTTTCCTCCCCAAGGCAAGAATGTTTGCATGGGAAACGATACAAAACAAAATTTTAATAGTAGAAAGGTTTCTCCGCTTAGGATTTCAAGGCCCATCAAGATGTTTTATGTGCAAACAGGCTGAAGAAACAACCAAACACCTCCTCCTTGGCTACTTGTGTGCGCAAGAATGCTGGTGTTGGCTATGTGTGAGCCTTGGTTGGGTGTGTGCTATGCTGAATGATTTGCTCAGTTGGTTCTGCTCATGGCCACCCTTGAAAATAAAATCTATGTATGGGGATGTATGGACTCTTAGTCCATCAATAGTAGTATTGGAGCTATGGAAAGAAAGAAACAAGAGGCTATTTTAGGATAAAGAAAATGTGCTCTACCTCTCTCATTAGTAAAATTGAGCCTATTTTAGTGGAAACATTGAACACAAAATTTGACCAAAGAACGGTCAAGGAGAAGATTTTTTTCAAAATGGGATGCTAAACTGCATATGGCTTGTCCTTCACATTGGATTCTGACTTGGGTTGGGAGTGGTGGTTTTGAGACTCAGCAAGCTTGAGCTTCAATAGTTTGGTCCCCCCTCCACATGGGGGGTATAAACTAAATTTTGATGGAGCGTCCAAAGGAAATATGGACTCATCTAGAGCTGGTTAAATCATCAAGGACTGGTAGGGTAGAACAATCCTAACTTTATCTAAATGGCTACCTGAAGGAACAAACAATGAAGCTAAAAATTTCTAGTCGTTATCCATGGGATTAATTTGTGCAGAGAACTAGGGATGGCTAGGATAGCAATTGAAGGGGACTCGACATTGGTCATTAATGCCCTCAAAAGTGGAAACACTCCCAACTGGAAACTTTTTGCTCTCCTCAACAAGGCCTTAGAGTTAGTGCAAACATTTGATAACTTCATAGTAAATCAGATATATAGGGAGGGAAATAGTGAGGTGGACACATTAGCTAATGCGATAGTTGATGGAAAATAAGGCTTCTTCCCATGTGCCAATTGGGTGTCATAGTTTGGGCCTTACTTGGCTAGATCGAGCACATGGGAATTCTCATTTGAAGGGTGTGATGTTAGCTAGGACATCATCCTTTGTACTAGCACAGTATATTCATATGAGGGCATCTACATTCGAAGTAAGGAGAGTTGACATATTTGACATATGAGCACTCCCTCTTTGCACTGGAATGGAGCAAAAAAATGATCACACAAGGGACATATCTTCAAGCTCAATTCAATCATTAATAAGCATACCATTTGGTTGATGTAGAGATCTAAACAAGGATTAGTTGGCATTGGTATGTGTGGTTTTGATAGGGGAAATGAACTGGAAAAGACTTGATAAGGGTAATAGTACACGATCAAAAGATATTCTTGGTGATCACTTGGATGATGCAGCACTGTCATCCATGGAAGATTAATTACCACCTTTAGTTAATTGTATGAAATTGATCAATAGTAGTAGTGGGCACTCATATGTTTAATGAATCTAAGCTGGCTGGTTGTAAAATACAATGGTAGTCACGCTATATCTGGTGATGAGGGTGGAAATTATGTTCAAAGAAAATGGAGACTATGATAAGGCTGAGGAGCTCCAAAAAAGTGTCAACATTCTTAGGTTTCATTTCTAATCAGAGGCTGAAGAAGATTTACCTCAACAAAGACATTCTATATCTAGAGGCAGTTAGGATGGTGCTCAGGAAGAGCTTTTGCTTCTCACGCAACTGGACAAGGGAAAGCTCTGATATTTCGTCGCGCTTCCTTTCCTCTCTCTTGGACCTTAACCTACCAAAGGTTTGATGCCTGCTTCTACTCATAATAGAGTTTAAGGGAGCTATCCTAATCAATAATGTTGATGTGGTTATTGTGGTGAAGCTAGGTGTCAATATTCCCTGGCCAAATGACATCGAAAAAATGTTTCTGTAAGGGGGGGAGGTAGAGTGGCACCTTTCATCCTCAACCTAGATGCTAGATGTTTGTCCCATCATAGGCATTGGGTGACCATTGGATACAATTTCCTACGCCATAGGTTGGGGCTAAACGAGGTCACTGACATCTAGTGGTGTCGAGATTTCATAGAGCTAGTGGAGTTGTGCAAATTTTATGATGAATATGACTAATGAGTTGGGTGTTGATGTTTGCAATTTTTGACTGGGTCCTGAGGCTAACATTTGAAATGGTGATGGATGGTGTTCTTTTTTTCTTGCATTAGCACATGTTATAGGGTTTGGGATTTATCCTAATGTATTTTGGTTTTGGGGGTTACAATGTATTCCAATCTCTCTATCCCTTGTAAATTTTTGAGGGATAAAATGATGTAAATTTTCTAATGATATCAATATAATCAATGTAGCCTTGACTATGTATTACAAATGAAAAAAAAAAAAAAATCCTTCCACTAAAATAAATATTTCAATTTGTTTTGTTAGAGTGGATCATTCAATTATGAGTAGGGTCCAATGAAATAATTAAGGTTGTGGTTCCATGAAGGGGGGTTTCCTAAAACAAATTAGTGGATGTTGTTTTAAGCTTTTTTGAGTATTTAAACTGGGTGGTCCCATAAATTTTTGTATGCATCTTATGTTTAAATGTTTTGATTCTAAAATTGGAAGCTAGTGGTCTCAGAAATTTTATTATTTTGCATATTCAATTCAATAGAGTATATAAATATAAAATGATAAAAAAATTGATATAAAGTATGCCAAAATATTTTGTGCTAGAGAGTTCAATTCGATAGCCAAATAGCCACTATTCAAACTACAAAGAAGTCCAACTAAATTTCTATGTGAAAATTCTAATGCCTAAGCTTTCTTATGTTTGAACTTTTGAAATATATCATTAAAGACTCCAAAAAATAATTATAAAGACTCCAAAACATAATTATATTTAGTAAGTTCTATGGAATAATAATGAAGAAAATATAAATCAATCAAAAAAAATATTATTCAACTTTATTATAATGACAATTTAGATTACTTTTTATGATGTTGTTGTCCCTTGGTCCATTAATATGATCTAATTGATTTACAAAAAAAAATAGATTAAAAAATATAAAGATAGATAATTTGTCTTAAAAAAAAATCCTATATTAATTACAAGAATCTAAAAAATTTAAATGATAAAAAAGTGAAAAAAAATTAAGCTAGTGGAAGAGATTTCTATCTCCAACCAAAATATTCCAACTCAAAATTATAAATATAAAATAAAATCTTTAGTTTATAAAAAAATTGATTAATTCTTTAACATTGTTTTATTTATCCTTGAAACCCTCTCTATAAAAATAGTTCATAAACCCCACCATGAGAGTAAAGTAGGCATATGGCCAAGCATAATTTTGAACTTTCAACTGTAGTGGCTTCTACCCTTCTCCTCAATGCTTGCTTTTGAATACACCTCTCCCCTCACATTCAAAGTATAGTCTTCAGTAAGCATTTGGGCAAGCACAATTTTGTTCATTGAAATACATGTTGATTCTCCTCTTCTCTCTAGGCTAGGCTTAAATAACACACACCAAAATTGACTAGTGTCTACTGTCTCATGTGGGACCCTCTTACTTTGTTTTCATTTATTAATTCTTTTTTATGTAATAATGATAACAATATTATTTTACTTCGATTAGAACTTAATAGCTATTTTATAAATAACTATTATTTTATAATTTTATTTAATATATTTAAATTATTATTCAAAAGTAATTAAATAATCATTAATATAATTTAAACTATATTTAATATTATTTAATTAATAATATATCATCATTAATATTAAAGAAACATTATTCAAATAATATTAATTAATGATGATAAACACTGTATAATTTTATTTATTAATGTATTTATATAATGATATATAATATATTAAATATTAATAATATGTTATTACACAACTAATTGAAAAGGTGAAAATTGGGGGTCTCTCTTTCACCTTTAGGGTTTTGGACCTAAAAGGAGAGAGGCAATCTTCACACTCTTCACTCAAGAACAAGCCCTTGAGATTTCAATGCAAAGAATATTGAAATCTTGCAAAGGGACTATCCTAAAGGCTTAATGAAATCTAATAAGGGGTTCACCAGTAAGTTTAGACTTGGAAAAGAAAATGCAATGCAAGTTGTAAGACAAAACCCTAATTCAATGCAATGACAGAAATACCCTAGAAATGTAAGTAAAACAGAACATAAAGGAAAAAATGTAAATGATGTGCACCTGGAAACCTTGAAGTGACTGAAAATAGCTTTGGAATTCTAGAAATTTTTACTTTTTGACCTACTGGGACTCATTCACCAACCTGGGTGAATTAGTCCCAGATTCAGGTTTCTATGCAAGAGTTTGTTTTGGGAAAAAGGGCATCAGAATCTGCAAACATATTTGAAAAACAACTATAATGGGACTCATTTGCCACTTGTAGTTAATGAGTCTAGTTTGGATTTTCTGGAAATTCAATGTTTGGGTCTACTCTTCCCATTCTACTCAATTTGTTCCTCCAGGTTCCCAGATCTAAAACTCCGATTTTGGGGTTGTAGATGACCTTTTAGTGAATATTTTGACCTTGCAAATAGGGAAACAACTCCAACAATTTTGGAACATAATCTTCAATGATCTTCAAGTCTTCAAAGCACCTAGATCTGCAATTACACAAAGAAAGAGAGAAAAAGTGTTGATTATTAAGGAATAGGGGTTTGCCTCAATCAAATCCCTTTTATGTAATTAAACCAAATGATGAAACAATGAAATAAAGGCATGAACATGAAAAAATGTAATTAGACCCTTGCCATGATGATGGATCTTGAAATGCTGCAACAATTGATGAATAATATTTCCCTTGAATACCTTAGAAATGATTTTGAATGCTATCTTGAAGACCTTGTGAAGACTTAGAATGCTTAACTCTTGAATTATTGACTTTTATGACATGAATGTTTGACATTGCTTGGATGAAATGAGGATTTTAAAGCTTTTTTATATAGGCAATCCACTCAAATGATCATTAATTTGATCCCCAAGGCTGACATAGAAGAAATTTAAACTTAAAACCCAATTTTTCACACTCAAACCTCAAACGTAGCTCAAATGGGACTCATTCACCCAAGGTGGCGAATGGGTCCCACAGGGGCTATTTTTCCACCTAGAATGTTGGGGAGTGAAGAAATTAAGTTTATATGTTGATTTTGTCAGGTTTTTGATCAAAATATGCCTTGGGATGCACAATATGGGGTCAAAGCGGCCTATTAATGATGATATTGTTGATGGATATTTTTTCACTTCTCAACATAGACAATGTACAAGCACAATGCCTCTCTTGAAAGGTGAAAATCTACAACTAAGTTTTAGACAAACAGCCCAAGGTCTCACGGGTGTCAAGTCATGACAATGCTTGGAATAATTCAATTGGTTGATGTCATTTGATGGTAATCACAAAGGGAATTTATGGTTGACTAAGCTTGGATGAAATTGGGTTTGCAAAAGGAGTTTTATGAATTTTGGAAATGTGGTGCAACTACTACAAGTTCAAGACAACAGTCTAAAACTCCCCTTTACTCATCAGATCTGGCTTTGTAATGATGCTGAAACTTGGTTTTGGATTTCAGTTTTCAAAGAAAAGTCAAAAGGGAAAAGGGATGAGAAGATTCCTAAACCTGCAACTAATTTTGAACAATAACAATGGAGGATGCTATAGTGGACAACCTTCCTAGGACCAAGTCCCACTTAACCAAGGACTACCTATAGTCTCATGAGACTAGTGCAATCTTATAAGGTCTACCAATTTTCAACTATCCATTCACCATTAAAGCATGAACAATAGATGAACCTAAGGGCAACAATATAAATAATGTTCATATTAACTATGAATGGTGATCCTAGACCTGCACAAACACAAAGAACAAACACACAATTAGTCCCAAATGCAAGTTAGAAACATCATTCCCCATGGAATTTATTTGAAATGCACAAAACAAGAAATAAAATGAAGAACAAAAATAAAAGCTTTCAAATTCTATTTAATGCAAACAAACTCTCAATCCCATGGGGGAATTGGTGTCATTTTGATGTGGAAAATGGTCCTTTCCCAATCCCTTGTAAAGCTTGAATGATGATTTGATGAGGTGGTGCTTCCTTGGTAGAAATTCTACTTAACCTAACTTTGAAAATGTAAATGGATGAACAATGGATATGAGCAAATTCAAAATCTGAATAATGTCTTTAGAGTTGGATGAAAATACCTAGGTGTGGATTATTATGAGCATGGTGATTTTACATGGATTGTGGATGATCAAATGCAATAGAGGATGCCTCTATTTATAACAAATAAGGATGGAGGATTGAAGAATAGGATGAATATGGGATTAAAGATGGACCAATGGCATTGTGCCACTTGTC